>BQNB010127721.1:2206-16835 GCA_026074375.1 Tanacetum coccineum
CAATGATGATAATGAAATCGATATGATACAATCTTCGAGGGGGTAATGAAAATACACAAGGGTCAAATAAACTTCTTGAGGAAAGTCACAATAAAATTAATAAAGTTTTCATTATGAAAAGTTTTGTCATGAAATTAAATGTGAATATCGTGGCTTGGAATTATCTTGTCAACGGGATACTATTCAATCTTATTAAGAATTTGTATGTGCCGTTTGGCATTCCGTTCGACCCTAAACGATATTACAAGGATGTTGATTGTACAAGAATATTGAGGAGGCCAAGGTACGTTTTCTTTACTTTGTTAAATCTATGGAAAATTGGTCTCTAAGAACGGATACAGCGTATTAGGTTAAAACATATACGGCGTATCCACTATTTTTAACTGAAGTTAACTAAGTCAACAAAATTTGCCAATACGGCGTATCGAGTCTGGGTATAAAAGCCCAACTAATACGCCAGATTGAGTTTCATACGCACACTTTTCACTCTCACTCAAAACCTTTTACCACGAAAAAACTTTGGAGAATCAAATCAGTTTTATTTGTGTCTATATCTCTCTCTCATCGTCTTCATAAGGTAAGAAAGCCAAAACTCATCCCTATTTCTGTTTTAATTTTTAATATTAGATTAGGGTTAGGGTTTGGTTTTGTAAATTAGGGGTTATGCCATAGAACCATATGCTTAGGTTCCTTTACCCCCTTGAATGAGATAACTAGTAGTGTTGTTTGATGTAATGGGTCAAAATGGGTAGAAAAGGGAAACCCCTTTTCATTTTTAAACTGTAGAGCAATACGGCATATCCACCAAACGGATACAGCGTATTGACTCAATTTTACCCAAATTTAAAACCAAAATACGACATATTTAGTAAAATGAATACGGCATATTGATCTAATAAAGATCATGCGTTTTCATTCCCATACACCGTATTGGTTTCTATCTATATAGCGTATTGACTAGACAGATCTTTATACGGCGTATCCATTTATGAATACGCTGTATCCACCCTCAGAACAGAATGATCAAATTTTAATAATCTTTGTGCTGATCTCGTTAAATCTGCAGATATGGTACCTCTACCACCTCGTGATCAGAGACACTTATGGCTTCATTATCAGGTGGAGGGATACACCGAGGAGATAGTGCACGATTTTGAGCAGAGGCTCGAGACGATATTTGGTAGGCAGGTTAACCGAGTACATATACTAAATTTTGAGGGATTGACTCCTGCTATGAGGCAGGATTTGCCCGAGAGGATGAGGATGGTATACACTGGGGACGATGGGCAAGAGGTATTTGTGAGTCACGCTTGGAGGATATTTTTTAGGATCTGAGCGCCTTTAGTTCAGGAGTTTATACTCGAGTTCTTCAGCACTTGTAGGATCAGGGACGAGATAGGGTTAGATGTGGCTGGTAATTTATGTTTTCAGTTAGGAGGTGCTAGACGTAGTATGACTTGGAGATAGTTTATTTAAGCCCTAGGTTTGCATACTTCCAAGGAGATGGCAAAGGACGGATTTGGTGCATACTATTTAGGGAGTGAGAGATTGATCCCCGATAAGGGGGATCTTAGTAATTACTGGGTTGAGATTTATTCTGGCAGGGACTTTTTGAGAGGTTCCCCCTCTTATACTTACATCAGAGATCCGGTTCGGAGGCTGTGCCACAGGTTGATCTTATACAGCATTTCTAGGAGGGGGCAGGCATCTAAAAAGGTGACTGCCACTGACCTATTCTATCTATGTAGCATGGACTGAGGGGCAGCTAATGTCCTGTATCTATTAGCACAGTACTTGTTCAAGCACACTAAGGGGAGGAAGAGTGGTGCAAGGTTATCTGGAGGACATTTTATTAGGCGTCTTGCTCATCACTTTAGTCTAGTGAGTGATGATGGGTTGAGAGGATTATCAGTTATAGCCCGTGAGTTACCGTTGATTGACATGGGTGAGCTTGTTAAGCTCAACATCTGTAGAGAGACAGGAGATGATTGGGCTTGGGTAGCCCCGAGACCAGAGAGGCAGCAGGTTGCTGCGGCTGGTGCCCCTAAGACTACTGAGGATGCTCCTGCAGTCGATAAGGGTGCTCAGGCTGATCCAGCACCCATTCAGGCACGTCAGTCGCCACCACTACCTCTAGTTGCGGGTAGGACTATGCCTAGAGATTGGGGAGACTTGATGAGGAGATTTAGGAACTACGTAGGGATGTCAGGAGTTTGAGTGAACTTGTGGAGAGATCGGTGACCGACCACAGTAGAGTCTCCACATGGATGATTAGCTGTATGACGCAGCTCATGGAGGCTAGCGGGCAGACTTATCAGGCATTTGATGGGACTTTTAGAGGTAGCTCCCCAACTGTTTTTGAGAGACGCACCAGACAGGGGACTGGGGAGGCCAGCACTTCTACAGCCCTGCAGCAGCCAGACCCATGATCCCTCTATCCCTTATCCTTTGTTTTTATCCTCTGTACATTTATATTATTCGTATCATGATGTGCCAAACTTAAAAACTACTTATCTTTTGATGTATATATTATGGTATGATGATTTTGATTTGTTTATGCATGATAGAACAAGACTGGTAGTAAGTTCAGCACCATAGTTCGTAAATATGTTACGAAACCAAGCACGTTATCCAAATCAAGAGCAAAATTGAGAAGAGAGAGTGTTTACAAGAGTGTGGAAGCTGAAGAAAAAGTCTAACTTAAAGACTTCGTTGTAAACAAAAGTGCTTCCCGGGAGACAACCCGGATCGTTATTTATTTTTATTGAGTCTGTCTTCCCAGATATCAATACGGCGCATCCTCTCCATACCATATGACGTATAAAATGTCTAGACGTTATCAGTCCTTTATTTTTATGCACTTTAAACATTATTGTCAGTTTTGTCAATATGACGTATTCATGCACATGATACGACGTATTCAACAGACTTACCTGTATTTAGATACTTTTTACAGGTTTCTCGATACGGCGTATTCCAGTTTATAGATACGGCGTATTGGTCTCCTGTACAGTTTATGTAGCTTATTTAAATTAATCGTAGATACCCAAGATAGGATTTTGCATGTTTTTCCTATATTTTATACAGGACCTCGTAAAGGGAAATCGACGAATGTTGGTGAAGTATCTACAGTATGGAAATCTTGAAGTGTTGGAGTCTTGAAACTTTAAGATGGTTGTTCAACACACAATCTTGCTTATAAACTCAACTTGGAGAATCTACCGAGCAAAATATCAGGGGAGTTTGTCATTCTAATTATTTTAAATTCTTGTTTTTAATGTTTTATCTATACAACGAGGACGTTGTATAATTCAAGTGGGGGGATGGGAATTGGAATGATACTTGTCCTATTTTTCACACTAAAATGCTTAAATTATGCTCAAATTTAATTTTTTTTCAAGCATACTTTTGTGAAATTACTTGATACATAACCGACACACAACAACCCTTATTAGATATTATAAGGATTTAACCTTATCCGTTTCTAAATGTTTACCCAAATTCCACAAAATATGAGTGAGCCGGTGATGTTGTTGACTTTAGAACATAGCTTGGTATATCTATTCGAGACCACAATAATGAGTACTATGGATTTTGATGGAGTAACTTGTTTAAATTGGTAAATTTCTAGGATTACACCTAAAAATCCTTTATATGTTGTTTATTAACTAACTACACTGGTTAGTTAAATCCCCGTATAAACCCTTTGTTTACTCTCATCTTAAAAGTAAGATACCCCTAGAAAAACCAATAGAGGCAATCCTTTAGGAATTACACCAACTATCTGTTTCGTTACACCTTTACACCTTAGCCTACCCTGTTAGATTATATCCATTTATCAGTTGCTAGTTGCTTAAAGTGTAAAGTATGTATTTCCTGAGTCTTGTGTTAATTTTCTATCTTTGGTACGGTTGGGAAGAAATTTGCACATTGCAAATGGGAATGTATAAAGTAGTCAAAACTCATATATTTTTACTACCAACGCAATTATTGGTACGTCCGAAGAATGAAGAATTGCTGAAGGAATTATCCAGAGTTATCATGATCGTGAAGATGGTGAAATTACACCGAGTTTCGTAGTATAGTATAGTTCAAGAGAGAAAAATAAAAAATAAAAATAAAAAAATTGAAAAAATTAGAAAATCGCAATAAAAAAGAGGAGGATAGTTTAAAGATAATCGTTTCACAAAAAATTAGACCAAAGGAATTATACGAAGGATCGATTATTCATTGATACGTCTTATAAGTCAACGATGTAGAGTATTGTATAAAGTGAAAGATATCGCCATTTGTCTTGTAAAAGTATGTAAAGTATGGGATGATTGGGAAGTTGACCGTTACGGGAACGCCAACTCAGGTTGTTGTTTTTGATCAATGATCAAGACGTGTGTAAATAGTTATGTCTTTATCATAGTAACAGTCAGGAAAAAGTGTCTAGCAACTTATATCTTGGACCTAGTCTATTTGTTTCGTAATTTTTGTTTAACAACAATTTAATTCCTTTCCTAATCATTAACAATGGGTTTTATGCGAATGAGGATGTGATCGAACATGCATGTCTATTCCGTCGTTATGGCCATGTATGTGTGCTTCAGCTGCATTGTTGGTGTGGTACTTTTGGTGGAAGATTGAAAAATGATGAACCCTAAGCCTTATAATAAAAACTATTTAAGGAATTATCTGAAGGATCGTTTATTAGTTTGATACGTCTTTAAGTCACCGATGTAGAGTTTTGGATTAAAGTTGGTTGATATAGCCTCTGTATTGTAAAAGTACTGTTAGTATGGGATGATTGGGAAGTTGACGTTATGAGGAACGCCACTTTGGTTGTTGTTTTTTTTCAATGAGTTCTAGTCGTCTATAATAGTTGTGTCTTTATCATGGTAACGTCGGGAAAAAGTATATAGCAAACTTTTATCTTGGACCTAGTCTATTTGTTTCGTTAATTTTTATTTAACAAAAATTTAATTCCCTTTCCTAATCATTAACCATGGGTTTTACGCGAATGAGGATGTGTACGAGCATGTATGTCTATTCTGTCATTACGGCCATGTATGCATGTCTCAGCTGCCTTGTTGGTTTATTACTATTGGTGAAAGTTAGAAGATCCAATACCCTTTATCATTCTTCATCTCAAACCCTTAGTTAATCATCGAATGAGGATTGTGATACGAAACAGACACATGTCATATTTCGTTATTATGACCAACTTGATAATGTGTGCTAGTCAGCTGCCATCTGTTGGTGTCGAATTAAGTACTTTTGGTGAAAGATTGTAGATGATCAACCCTAAGCAAGATATAATAAATCCCATATAGATAAAACCCATTTTACCTTTATAAACTTGGTTACTCCTTTGCTCTAGTGGTGGAGATGTGTATCCTTGCCAAGCCTATTATAGAATACTCGTCACGACCGAGCAATTGAGCGAATTAGTTACATGTTACCACATAGATTAGTTGAGTGATTTGAGTGTTTTCATCTTCCTATTTCGTGAGGTGTTTGGTTGTGTACTTGTAATAGATCAAATAAATGCTTAAACGGAAAAATCCTTAGGGATACATTTTTATAAACTTCTAAAGGCTACTTGAGGACAAGTAGGATTCAAGTGGGGGGTTATTTGATGACATCAAATAATGTTTATTTTTAGCATCATTTATCCTATATAATTAACCCATTTTGTATAATTATTGCAAAGAATTATTACTTAATCGTTTGTATTTGAGAATTGTAGTAATTATGGAGTACTTGGTGAACGTTAACTAAAAGGCACGCATTCTGGAGCTGAAACGAAGATATTTTGAAGATTACTGTTCTGACAACCAATACGCCGTATCCATCAAGGAAGATACAACGTATCCGTGCCTACACTCACCAAAGACCACGAAGGAAACAAGATCCAATACTCCGTATCCAGGAAAGGAAATACGCCGTATTCAAGCTTTAAGGAAATAAAATATTTTGGAAGATATCAAACGTGGTCCCTACTCCAAGAAACTCCTAATACACCGTATCCAAGACTATGGATACGCCGTATCGAACCGACTCCAGACCCTATAAATAGAAAACTCAAAAATGAGTTTTAGGTATGCTAAATCATATTCTCGATACCTAAACCATAAAAGTCAATTTTCAGAGGAGAAAAAGAGCAAAAGAGGTCAAGCATTACTCTTGTATTAATTATGACGTGTAATTTCTTGTACTCTTGTAATCGTTCAGTTTTTGGTATCATTCGTTAACTCAGTTAGTTTACCTTGGCTAAATCATTACTCTTGTATTAATTATGACGTTTGAAGGCTATTACCTTCGGGTATTAGCCATTGTTATGAAGATCTTAATGTTTGGTTTGTTTATCTCAATTTCTTAATTTATTGTTAAATTGCTTGTTTGTGTTTATCAATATACTTGTTTACGTGCTTTTGTATGCGACCTATCATTCAACTGGATCTAGTGATACAGACCAAGTAATCTAGATGCCGGGATAGCTCTCCATATAGTGATTTATACATCTAGACCAATAGGATCACAATTAAAGACCTATCTTTGCCCTTAGATTATGAGCTTAGTTAAACCATAAGGTGACCTTGGTATCAACAAGTACGTTCTCGATTAATTGGTAAAGACTTGGTTAGTGGACTACTAGTGTATGACTTGTCATTAAGCAGTATGTGGGTAAAGTCTCTATGAGTTAGGGTTCAACAAGATCACCATTGCTTTAATCCCTAAGATAGATTATAATCAGCAAATAAGGATGCTATATGTGAATGCGTTTAATTGTGACAGGATTCTATGTGTCTAGGTATTAGGAAGAAGAAACGCCTAAGTCTTAAGAATGATATGCCGCTTCGAGATAAGTAATCATTGCACTAAATAAACAAACCAACGTTATGATTGGATTAATAATGGTTAACACACTTTTCTTATATTTGGCTAGACCACTCTTTTATCTTCTGTTAATTTGCTTGCGTGTGTTTTAGTGTCTTGAATTGATTTTAGTCATCACAAAACCCGTGCCAGTCTCGCAGACTGAAAACCTCCTTTATCCATTAGATTTAGAAATTAACATAGGTTTAGCATAGGTTTAGCTTAGATTAGACTAACTTAGATTAGAAAAACCAAAGTATTAATAAATTGAAAGTGTTCCTCGCTCTTAGTGATTGACACCCTACTTACCACGAAACTCCCACCGACTGGGTACACTGCCCGTTAAAGTGTTGTTTTTGGTTAAGTCGGCAAAATATAAATTTTAAACTTGAATCACAAATCACACACCTTACTACAACACATCAGTATCATTATCAACATGTTGTGCTCAAGTCATTTGGATGAGGATGCAACTGCTAGATTATGGATTTCGGTACAACAAGATTCCAATGTACTGTGACTCACAAAGTGCAATTACCATATCTTGCAATCTGGTACAACATTGACGTACAAAACACATTAACATCCATTATCACTTTATCAATGAGTATGTTGAAAAAGGTACCATTGAACTTTACTTTGTCAGGACAGAATACCAACTTGTTGATCTTTTTACAAAAGCCCTTCCAAAAAAAAGGTTTGAGTATTTAGTTCACAGGATTGGTATGCGATGTATGACTCCAACTGAGTTGGAACGTCTGGCAAATTTATCTTCATGAATGAAAGATTATGCATCAAAACATATTGTAAAAGATTTTTTCATAAACAAAATACAAAAATTGAAAAATTTCAAAAAACAAAATACAAAATTGAAAATCTCAAAAACAAGAAAAATATTTTTGTTCTCTTAATATTTTTCAAAACTGAAAATCAAATAAAAATTTTAAAAATACAAAAACACAAAAATATAACTTAACGATACAAACACATATCTTCTTCGTTTTTATCAGTTTAATTATATTGTATTTCTCAAAAAAAGGTTCTTTACATGCAAAATCAATGTATCATGAACTGAAGGGGAGTAAATCATTCATAAAATGATCTTTCACTGCTAAAATATGTCGTTTGTAATCAAAGTCCATTCACACATAAAGGATTTCTTTAAAAACATCTTTCAAAAATCATCAATTTTGAAAAATTTAAGTGTGCAAAATTGCAAGAAGTAATAATCTCATCATTAAGTTTTTTAATTAGATATTTATTCGAGGGGGAGTTATGAAATTCTTGATTTTCCAAAATCTTCTCAAGAATGTTCAAAACTGCAAAATTAACTATCTTTTGATAAGTTCTTTTGTTTTAATAGATATCTTATTGAGGGGGTAGTTGTATAATTATTCAGTCAAATCATCATCAGAAACTAAAATTGTGTGCTCAAATGCAAAAATAACTTCGTTTTAAACAAAAAATTTTTATCAAAAGGAAAGAAATTTCAAAAATAGATAATTGTTCGAGGGGGAGTTAAGAAATTTATAAGTCAAAAACAGGAACTTAACTGCAAACTAACTCAAAAGGTTTGTTCAGAAAAAGTGGTCTAGCTCCAAGGGGGAGTTATGAATTTTTTTAAAAGTGTACAAAAGTACTTTCGTATGGGTAATTAATGATTACGAAAGAAACTTAAGGGTTTTAAAATGCCAAGTTAGCAAAAACAAGTTTCGTAGGGATCAAATGGTTTACGAAAGAAACTTGAAGGTCTGAAATGACAAATTCAAAAAGATAACTTTCGTAGGGATCAAAAGAGCTTACGTAAGTAAATTGAGGGACTAAAAATAACAAAATTGGAAAGTTATTTTCAGAAGTATAAAAGAAGAGACAGTTTCATACTTAACCATTATCACTTTCAGTAAATCAAAAAAAAGGAGTTCTAAATTCTCTTGTCATTAAGTTGAACTTTCACGTACCAAAAAAAACACAATCCAAATCGTTTCATTGATTCTCTGTGACAGAAAAACGTAAGAAAACGCGACCTATTTGTTTCTGTTTGTGCTTAATTGTTGTTATTGATTGATAAAATAGGTTTCGTATAGATCTATGGTTTCCTAAATATGAAAAGTAATTGAAACTTAAAATTGATTAAGGCAAAACGTTAACATATGTCTTGAAACATGATTGAAATGACTTGATCACTGAAAATATCATTTGAGGACTAAGACCATTAGGTTTTGTAAACTTGATAGGTTTCGTAAATTTGAGATTTTACTTTCAGACAAAAACACAGTTTTAAACTGGTGTAAAAATGATAAATAAGTTGGAAAACAAGACAAAATCTTTAAGATTATCATTTTTCCAGTTAATAGTTATGGTTACGAAAGTAATTTTTCAAGTTTTTGTTTCGTAAGGGCTTATCAAAGGGTTTCGTAAACAGTAATGGGCCAAATGGTTTGGTTTTGTAAATGATATTTTGGGCTTAATAAATGGGTTTCGTAAGAAAAAATGGGCTTTTTAGCTTGGGTTTCAGAAAAAAATATAAATGGGTTAAATTTTTTTATGAATACTCAAATGGGCTTAATTGTTAAACAAAATGGCATCTTACGAAAACAAATGATAGATTTTGTTATAAAATCATATCTTTATATTGATAAATGTATAAAAGGGTAAAGATTGTGTCTGGTTTTGACCGTTTTCTAAAATTAACAGGATGAGAATTGAGCAATCTACTGACCATCCAAATATCATATATAAGAATATGTTTTGTATAACTAAATTTTTCATTCAAAGTGATCAATGATTCAAAAATATGAAAATAAAAATACAAAATGGAGCTTCAACTGTCTGTGATCATAAGTTTCTCATCTAACAACAAAGGCAAAAGTTCAAAGTTTTGAAAAGTTTGTTTCAAAGACAAGTTCAAAATAGTTTATGACTATCTATTATACTCAGTTAGGTAAATGGTCTAAGTCATGTCTGGTTTCGGCCATTTTCTGCAATGAACAAGAGGAGTGAGTGACTTAGTGACCATCTAATTGTTGTTAAATTAACGTGGTTGTATAATCATAGTTTTTAAACATCTTTAAAAAACTTGTGATTTTGGATAAGTTATCTCAATTTCTATCTAAAAGTTGTCTCTTTGTGTCACAAAGTGGTACTCTTATATTAAAAAAGGTTTGAAAGAATATAAAATTATACTCTTGGAATTCTTAAACCATCAATGTTTGTCACAGCTTGTGTTTTTACAAGTTGATATTGTCTAAAGAAGAGTATATCTTTATTTTTTGAAAGCGTATCATTTCACAAATGCTTTTTGGTGAGGAAACTCTAAATAGAAGGAGAGATAAAATCCATACGCGAAAAAGCAAATTAAAGTACGCTCGAAAAAGAAATACCCGGGCATACAAAATGAGATTAAAAGAAAAAGATGAATAAAGCGTATGGCATGTGCCCGAAAAAGCAAGAAATGGCACATGAGAAAGAAAATGATCAGAATATACTCAAAAAGAATTGCCAGAGCATATAAAAATAAACAGAGTGGAAAGAAACAAAAATGTTATAAATGTGAACATTACAAAATTTATCTCATTTCACTAATCAATCATGTTATCATACAGGATTTCACATGGCTTAACAGATTGTTCCAGCTGATCAACTCGTATCCAAGTTTTGAAGCATTGGGAGATGTAACAACTATGCTGTGCTTCAGAGTATTCCATGTTCTACTGAGTGCAAGGTTGTTGGGAAGATCTTACTTGATCATCCACTAAGCTATGATTTAACTGCCAATGCTGATGTTCCAGCTGTATATTTACAACAATTCTGGCAGATAGTTCACAAAGTACCTAACACCAAGGATACTATCAGATTTAAGATGGATACTCAAGAAATTACTTACATAGTGGATATGTTTCGCGCTACTCTTAAACTACCAGTGGAGACACCAGACAAACCATTTGTTGCACCTGTCACCATTAAAATAATTGAATCTTTCATGTACAAGGTTGGCTATCAAGGTGTGGTTGATAAAGTGAGCGCCTTCTATATGAATAATTTAGCTCAACCATGGGAAACAATGTTCAAGGTGTTCAACCGCTGCTTAACAACAAGAACATCTAGAGACGATCAGACAAAGATCAACATTCTTCAATTGTTTCATGCTGTGTTCAACCAAAAAATGTTGATTATGCTGCTCTTCTTCGGTGGGATTTAATGAACAATTTTTCAAAAGAAGGAAGCCATCTATTATCCTCGATTCATCAAGCTCATGATTGCTGATTTGATGAAGAAATACCCAAACATTCCTTAAAGGATTGATGAGCATTATCATTCTATCAAGGATGATATTCCATTAGTTAGTGTGTATACTACTGAGAATGTGCTTGTACGAGGGATGCTAATTCCAGATGAATTTTTGACAGAGGAAATCTGTGCCACTGATGACTTTAAGGAGTATGAGACGGTGTTTATGAATGTAGTTGTTCCAATGAATCAATCGCAACCGGTTGTTTCTACATGAGGAACACATAGGTCTACACCTAGAGCCCATTGGACACATACCGTTTCTACTGCTAGTCTACAGGGGAAGAAGAGGAAGCAAATTGATAGAGAATCAAGCTCACTAAGAAAATCACAGAAAATAACCATCAAGAAGAAGAAACAAAGTACAACTCTAATTCCACCTCCAAGTGATGATCAAGAGAGAGATGAAGTGGCTGAAGCAACCATACTAAGTCTCACATTACACAAAACTGCTTTAGCTGCTGAAGCTCAAGAAAATATTGCTAAAGTACAAAAGAAACTGGATGAGGAGGAGATTGAAAATATGGTTGAGGGTAACAAAGATGAAGAATCATATGCGAGTAAGTTTGCTGATTCCATGATTAATGATGATGTTGCTGATTCCGGTACTAGGTTAGAGCCCGTGAGTCATAAGGAACATCCGGGAATTATTAATGATGATGATGACCAGATTGAGAAAGAGAAGAACGATGAAGAGATTGAGAAAGAGAAGAAATATGAAGCGATTAAGAAGGAAAAGAAACATGATGATGATGAGAAAATAGATGAGGTTGTTATGGAAAAAGATTATGATGATGATGTTGAGAAGGTGGATGAGGGTGTTAAGGAGAAAAGTAATGTTGATGTTGCAACGGGTAGTATGGAGTTTAAGAAAGAGAAGATGCAGACACCAATTCCCTCACCAACTAAATCCCTTAGGAAAGTTTCATCTTCTGATAAAATAGTTTCTGAGAAATTAACAGCCATTGTATCACTAACAACTGTTACTACATCCAAAGACTCGTCCACATCTAAACGCAAGAAACGACCTATTTCATACAAGACGAAGATTATTCCAGGAAGTATTACTGGCATGTGCAGATGACGTTGTCAAATTCGCTCTCATATCAAAAAAAAATTCATTACTCATGATTTCTTCATGGGAAAGATTCGAGAAGTTCTTGATCATTGCAACAAGGTTGTGCTTGAACAGACGTTTGCAAAGACTAAGGAGATGATTAACAAGGAGATGCCACATTTGGTTAATTTTGTAGTTAACAAGAACCGTGAAGTTGATCTTATAAATGCACAAGAAATGATCTTTAAGGAATTTTCCACTCATGCACCAAAAATGATTGAAGAACTGTTTCAAAAGTACATGCAACATACAACTCTTAATCTTTATCCAACAACAAGTTCATCAACTGCTGGAAAATCGATGGCTGATCTTCAACAACAGTTATATTTGAATATGAAGTCAAAACCTCAAGATCAAGCTGCTGATCCAGACCTATGGGAAATCTTAAAAGCCAAGTTTGAAAAGCAATAACTTTTCACATATCACGATGAACATCATAGGAATGCTGATCCTCCTAAAGGGGGAGAAACATGGAAACAAGATATTTTGGTTATTAAAAAGCAAATGAGAAGAAGGAATCTTTTGTGAATGGAAGACCAATTCTACCGACGATGAAGCGTCTGTAATAATCAACCCTTAGGGGGAGATTGTTAGGTTTAAGAAAAGTGTTTATTATTATATGAACTAGTCTTTGTATAGTTTTGTTTAGTTTTATAGTTTTATTAGTAATTATAATGTAATAAAGTCTATCTTGGTCAAAGTTAAGTAAAGTTGACCAAGGTTTGACTAAAGTTAGGAAAAAAAATAAGATTAGCAATAAGTATACATACCCATCTAGGAGTGGTATTTATACAAGTCTTTACATTTTGTAATTCACTTCTCCCTCCCATTTATATTTTCCCTTTGAAATGAAAATTTAGAAAATGATGAAAAATACTCTCTGGCTCCTCTCCTCTATTCTAACACTTTCGTATGATTACTACTATGCAAACATAACATATAACAAAAACGCATGGCACAATTCGACATAGATAGGTTCATTAATATAAAATGCACATCTTCAAGCTTTATAAGTGAATATCTCCTTTTGTCCTCCCATCTTAACTATCTTAATTTCTATCATCTTCTCAACGGCTAACCCAAGGTGTTCAAAACATTCCAATCTATGACATATGGCGAATAAATTTGTTTAGTGATCAACCTTGCAAGGTTAGTATTGTAACTACTCTTAACATTCCTATTACAAGTACCCCACATCAAAAACTCATGGTGAACACGCCCTAACATTGCTTCCTCCACTGTCTCGGTTACACGGGTTATCTTGGAATGAGAAGGAACGAGTTCATCATCATGTGTACTTGCAGTCTGGATTTAAAACAACATAAATATATGTATATGATGCTGTTAGATAATAATTATAGCAAACGGACATGCCTAGTATAACACCCCCATTTTGACAAATATAGCAGCGGAAGCTAATCTGGGGTATTATTTCATAGTACAACAGTCATAATCATAGAAAACGACTCGTAAAGAGACATTTTTGTAAAATTTAGTTATCATTCATTTATTCATCAGAGTTTTACAAGAAGAGAGATCCCAAAATATAGAAACATAAAATTTAAATGATAACAGTTTAGCCATCTTCAAGTCTGTGCCACTCTATGCCATAAGATGCTCAGTTACTTGAGATAAACATGCTAAAAAGTCAACACAAAGGTTGAGTGAAATTCATAGGTATATGTTTGGTATGTGCTTAATTACACATACCATTTACATACGAAAACGTGCTTAAAAGACTAAAAACATACCTTGAGTACATTGTATTTGTGTGTTTTGCATTTGTATTGTACAGGTAACAGATATCTAAAAAAAGGACAAAAATGAAGCTAAAACAGAAAAAACCAAGCACGGGAATGAAAAGAGCGTGAAAAAGTCAAAGTCAAAGTCGAAGTCAAAGTCAAACTCAAAGCTGAAGCCAAAACCGAAGAAATACTAATTGGGCCAACCCGCACCCATCTAGTGGGCCGGAACAGCCCATTAAGCATTTATATCAAAGACTTAATAAGCCTTAAACATAATAAAAAACCCTTATTTAATAAACTAGCCCAAAACCATTTAACTTGGCCCAATTCCCTTTTAACAACCGTTAAGCCAACAACAACTTAACTGTTAAGTGTGTTAGTCCCTCAAGGACCATCCATGCAAACACACTATAAAACTAGAGGGGCTGAAACTGCCAACTCCCTTACACGTTTGACACCACAGGACCATCCATGTCATAAATGTATATAACTTGAGAGGCCATTTCTGTCAAAACTACAAACCTTTACCCTGTTTATACCAAAACAGAGATACAAACGAAAAAACCACTCTTGGTGCCAAATTACTATTCCTGTGTCCTCTCCCTTGAACCCCTGC
>BQNB010127722.1:6029-19395 GCA_026074375.1 Tanacetum coccineum
TCGGTTTGTGTCGGTCGGTGTCGGTTTCGGTCGGTTTGTGTCGGTTTTCGGTTGTCGGTCGGTTTTGCTCACCCCTAAAAATGCATGTGTAAACAAGTAACACGATGTCGTCGTATGTTCTAAACATGTAAGTTCCAAAACAAGCACGGACAAATGATATACATTCTAGAACTAATTATGTGACGCAAAAACATTTTTCTACTATTCCATCATCGAAGGATCCTAACAAATTATTATTATTATTATTATTATTATTATTATTATAACAAAATACACATAAAAATGTGCTCTTTTTAAGAACCCATTCTGGCTTTCAAAACATTTGATCCGCCATATGAACCCTTCCTAAAAGCTATAGAGTAGAGTCATCGCTCGAACCCTTTTGAGCCTCCATTCCACCATTTCCCTTTTGTCTATCCTTCCAAGTCCAAACGACCCTTTTGACAAAGAAGATTAATAAAATATTAAAAAAATATATAATACTTTTATAAAAATAACATTTTTCATAATCTCCTTCTCTCAATCTCTATATGCACCTTCATCTCTATTTTAACAATTGTAATCATTTATAGTGTTAGGTACGGTAACGCCCAACCGAGCGTTATGCCGATGTGGCACCAGCGTGACTGTACGGGATGGTAACGCGTTTCAGCGGCGTTGCCCGTTGAAACGCAACAAATCATTTTTTTTTCTTTTTCCTTTTTCCGATTTAGAAAGGGTTGTTTTGTGTTTACAATGTTTTGTTGGGTGTGTATGTAGTGTGTGTTTTTACCGTGTGTATGGGTTGTGTATTACAGAGTTAGGACGAAAAGTAAGACTTTGTATATTGTTTGTAATTTTTCTATGGGTTGTGTGTATTACAATGGGAAGGGCCCCGCCTAATTATAAAACTTTACAAAGAGCGGGATCGCTGGCCCGTTTCGCTGCCCCAACCCGGCGCCCGACCCAACTCGGTTCGCCCCAACCGACCCATCCGTTTTTGTTTATACCGCAAAAGGCACGCCAGTTTTCGCCCGACCCGTCCTTTTTTGTTTATAGCACACCTGTTTTCATACACGTGGTGGGGGTACGTATCCATAATCACATACACATTAACAAAAAACACACACCAACCATATACAGCACATAACCGATCCTCTCTCTCTCTCTCTCTCTCTCTCTCTCTCTCTCTCCCTCTCTCTCCCTCTCTCTCCCTTTCTCTCTCTCTCTCTCTAACCGATCCTCTCTCTCTTGCTCTAACAGGCCGATTACACAAGTGATTTTGTTGTGGGGTTGTCACGGTTGTTGGGGTTTCGTTCTTGAATGATATGATTGCATTCGATGGGGTTTTGTTCTTGAATGATATGATTACATACGTTGATATTCCTGTGGGGTTGTTTCGATTGTTGTTACTTTTGGGGTTAGTAATTTTTAATTTCGATTTAAGTTTTTGTTGACTTATTCTATTAATTAGGGTTAGGGTTTGTGGTTTCTTTTTTTGTGATTGTTGGGGTTTCTATGTGTGATACCGACTGGATTCAGTTAATGGATGTTGAACGTGTTGTTGTTTTGGGCGTGATAAATTAGGGAAAACTCGGTTTACCTGTTTATGTACTTAGGAGAGCGTGTAGAGTCGAGGTTATCCGTATCTTAGCGGGGCAAATAATTGGATTTGCAGCCATGGCAGGTTGACCTTTCTCTTTAGCTATGGATTCATGGCTCGGGCTTCATAGTAGCTACTTTGGTTGGTAACATTGTTGTTGTTTTGGTTTGTACTCTCATGAGTTGAAAAATAATTTTAGACGTGAATGAGTTAAATTGTGTCGAAGGTCACCTACGCTACAGTCTCTTTGATGCCACCGATCTCTTCATTGTCGCCATTTATGGTGTGTGGCGATGTTGATCGGTGTGTGACGATGAGCAGTTTAGGTGGATGCGTAAACATCCGTGTTTTGGCAAGGTAATCGGTGGTTTGTTGTATGTGTTTGGTGTCTGTTTTTTGTTAATGTGTATGTGTCATAAACCCATCACGTGTATGCAAATGGAATTGCCTTTTGTGGTATAATTAAAATACTTGAAGTATACATTTCCCAAAAGCATACCGCTTTTTAGTAAAGTTTATTAATTGCATCCATTGTGATGCAATATCACACCTTCAATCAGTTTGTATGAGCTGAAAATGATGGTAACATTGATTATATGAGGTTGTGATAAAAGTTGTGAATGTTCGCGCCTTGGAGTGGCAAATCGTTAGGTTTGCAACCATGGCGAGATGAAAGTGATTATAGGAGGCAGTGATAAATCTAGAATGTGATCCTTCGCATCTTGGCGTGGCAAATCGTTAGGTTTGCAGCCATGTCGAATGTATCCACTTTCTTCGATTTTTACAATGATGCTAATATTGAATATAGGGGGTTGTGATGAATCCAAAAATGGTTGACTAAAGTTGTAATCGTTCGCGCCTTGGCGTGGCAAATCATTAGGTTTGCAGCCATGGCGGATGTATCCGAGCTTTTTCGATTCTCAACGTATCTGAGCCTCATAGACACGGTTGCAGCATCAAATCGTTCTAAATTGCAGCAGCCAAACACTCTAAATTGCAGACTATGTGGGAGAAGATGGAGCTACAAATAGGTGTAGAAAAAATAGTCGATATGGGAGCATTAAAGTCCAGGTAGTGTTTGATTTCGATGCATAAGACCTTTTAAGTTTGTAGTTAAAGTCGGCACCTTGGTTTAAAAATGCGCGCATCATTGTGCAAATTGCACGCATCATTGCATTGCTTTTAAATTTTCGCATCATGGTGCCTAATGCAAAGACCATCCCATAATGCGTTCACATTATATTGTAATTTACCACATTTGTGTAATGCTAGCAACGATCGCAATTGTCGCAATCTAGAAATTAGGTCATGTTAGTCCAAATTAACCCCTATAAAAGATACCCACATATTTTAATAGCCTTTTAAAGATAAAACTTGTTAAAAGACGTTTAAACCAAACACAATAACGAAAATATAGTATCTTAGGTTTTGCTAAGTGCTTTATGTCAAGCTTTACTTTCGATTTATTAGTTATAAAAATAGATTATTGGCCTAAATTCAATATGCTAGTAACTTATTTTGTAAGTTTATTGCAATTACTTGGTACTTGGTGGAATATACTATGTATAAATATTTTTCATACTTTTTTAATACTAAACGCATCGCGTCCAAATTGCGCTCGCATTCGCATCACGCATCACGCAATGGATTTTGGGACCTTTAGTGCATTGGATCGCAAAACGCATTTTTAAACCAAGGTCGGCACATTCATTGTCGGTTTTTTTAGTGTTAGATTCATAACTCATTAACTGATTTTTCCCCTGAATGAACAATTTTTTTGGTAAGAAAGTAAAATATCTGTAACTAATTATTGGCCCCTAAATAGTGAGATAATCTGTATTACTTACTCTAATGGACTAAAAACAGATTTTTATTTATAGTTGCAAGAATTAGATAATCAATTTCTTATTGCAGATACAAATACCCATACATGAGCCAACTGCTGTTGAGTTTGATCAACCTGCTCAGAAGAGCATAGATATCCAGGCACTGGAATCTTAAATACACACTCCTGATGGACATAATAAAATCATTTTCTTTGTATGCAAAGTAGTCTATGCTAGCGATGTATCTGAACATATCTTATATTAGAATAGTTTACTGATTTTTTCTTTCTGACTATTGAGTTTGATCAACCTGCTCAGAAGAGCATAGATATCCAGGCATTGGATTCTTAAATACACACTCCTGATGGACATAATAAATCATTTTCTTTGTATGCAAAGTAGTCTATGCTAGCGATGTATCTGAACATATCTTATATTAGAATAGTTTACTGATTTTTTCTTTCTGATTTCTATATATCTTAACAGCTCATATGCATTTGTATTTGTACAGATTCACAATTCCTAAATGTAATTACTATCTTCCAAAATAAAACCTTACTTACCGGTCATGTCGTATTAAGTCAAAATATATCTTAGAAATATTTTGTAGTTGGATTATCAAGTCATATGATTTTGTTTCTTCTCGTATTCTTTTGCAGCAACATCTAAGTTTGAGCAGCTGCTTGGTATTAACACGGTTCCAAAAAGCTTTGGCTTCCATGGGGAACCACTAAGCTCAATTTTTAATGTTTCTCCATTGGAAGGTTTTACAAAGGCACGTAGATTGCCAAACGGTTACTATAAGGTTATATAGGTATGAGCAGAAGAGCATAGATATCCAGGCATTGGATTCTTAAATACACACTCTTGATGGACATAATAAAATCATTTTCTTTGTATGCAAAGTAGTCTATACTAGCGATGTATCTGAACATATCTTATATTAGAATAGTTTACTGTTTTTTTCCTTTCTGATTTCTATATATATTAACAGCTCATATGCATTTGTGTTTGTACAGATTCACAATTCCTAAATGTAATTACTATCTTCCAAAATAAAACCTTACCAGGGCCGGATATTGGGGAGTGTGATAGGTGCGTTCGAACAGGGCCACCACCAAAGAGGGGCCACCAAAAGTTAAATTTTTTTGTTATACATGTATACATTATTTTGTCATTATCCGAGTACAATGTAGTAATTTGTATGAAAGAAGGAGTATTATTCGTTTATACGTTTCTTTTTTATATTTAGTTAGGCCTCCGTATAGTAATGGCACAGGGCCACCGAAATCAATGAGACGGCCCTGAACCTTACTTACCGGTTATGTCGTATTAAGTCAAAATATATCTTAGAAATATTTTGTAGTTGGATTATCAAGTCATATGATTTTGTTTCTTCTCGCATTCTTTTGCAGCAACATCTAAGTTTGAGCAGCTGCCTGGTATTAACACGGTTCCAGAAAGCTTTGGCTTCCATGGGGAACCACTAAGCTCAATTTTTAACGTTTCTCCATTGGAAGTTTTTACAAAGGCACGTGGATTGCCAAACGGTTACTGCAAGGTTATATAGGTATGGGTTATATAATGTCTTAACAAATACCTAAATGTTCTGACTTTTGATATTAAGTTAAGTCGATGTGTCTTTGAAAGAGAAGTTTAGTTTTCACAAATGACATGTACACAATATCTATAATGTTGTGTTGAAGAATATTAAGGAGGAACTAGGGGCATAATGATAGCGAACGAGATAGGATATCATATTGAATGTATGCTACTGTTCCGAAAAGGAAATCTCTTTTCATCAGTGTTGGTCAGAATCTCACCAAACTTGACAACAATGTCAGAAGTGTGGCGATCCAGTACGGGTTCATACTCTATAGAACAGTAGAGTGGGGGGTGAATACGATTTTTTTGACTTTTTCGAAATTTATAAAACTTCAAGTCTCGAAAGATCCGAGTGGTGTGCTAATCTACTTTGTAGTAAGAACAATAAGTAGATAGAGAGAAAGAGAGACACTACGATATATACTGGTTCGGGAAGAGGGGTTTAGTCCTTCCGTACATCTAGTTTCGAATCGACAACTCCGATACTACACTAGTATAATCCTTATGGTGGACTACAAACCGTATTACAATTTAACTCCATCGACTTTCAATAAAGCTCGGCGCTCACAAAGAAGAGTTACTACCTACGGTATTTCGCCCTTGAAATCCACCCCTAAGAACCTGTGATTCGACTTAACCTATAACTCTAAAGCCTTCCCCTTGGAAGCTTTCCAAAACCCCAACTAGATCCCCAATGATCTAGGCTTGATACCACAGATACAAGACTTCCCTTACAACTCGATTGAATATAAGATAGATAGTTGAACCAAGTCCTAACCTAACCTAGAGACTCGATTCTAAAGAAAGGGTATGAGAAAGAAGAGCCTCGATAAAATACACAAGTATGGATTAGGTACTTATGTGGCTCTCTTGCGGAGATGTGTGTTCTTCAATAGATGATAGAAGAGAAGATTAAGAACATAAACGGTGTTAGACTTAGAGGATTAGAGAAGAGAAAAGAGAGGAAAGAATGTTTGCAAGAGGTGAGGAATACAAAGACCCAGGGTGGGTATTTATAGGCCAAGAACCCCAAACTTGGGAAAATAATTCTTGAGTGGCGCGCTGCCCACGCGTCAGCGCGTGGCCAGCGTGCCAGATTCCCGAATTATTTTCTTCAGGATTTTGGCGTTTTAAATACCCGCACTTGTTAAACCCCCAATTGTACTTCACACTATGACCTTTCAATCATTCTTACACTCAAGGTTAAGCAACTCAAATAGCCATTTGATAAAAATGTTTGTGAAGTATTTAAAAGCCTTTCGCTTATCCGATATTGTAAAGAGAGAAAAGAATTATCAGAAAGGGGTATTTTAAGTATTCCTCAAAGTATAACTAGCTTAGTTGGGATCCAACTAAAGGTTTAAAAAGCTAGTTAATGGTACAAGAGAATATTATTTTCTTGGAAAGAAAGGGAGAGAATTTGAAATTTAAATTAGCCACATGTTCGATAAGAGATAATGGGTTATGAATGAGTTGGCATGAGTTGGCATAATGTGATAGAAGGGAGCCTATTGATCTTGGTTTGAAATGGATGGTGAGGATGTGAAAAAGAATGGTAAGTTGGATTGATGAAATGACAAGGTCAATGGTAAAAAGAGAGGTGTGTTTGTTATGTGAGTGAGAAGTATATGTTTGTGAGAGGAAGTGTTTTTGTGATGATAGTTCAATCTAATGGTTTACAAGAGAATAAGGTATATTGGATTGATGAGGTGGCTTGATCAAGGGTAAAAGTGAAAGTGTGTTTGTTGTGTTTGTTTAAAATCAATCCAAGGGTAGAGAAAAGAGCGTGGTAACTTGGATTGATGAAGTGGCTTGATCAAGGGCGAGGATGATAGAGTATGTGTGAAATTCAAATGTTGTGGAGAAGAAGATGAATAGAGGATATGTGGTGGAGAATGTTTTGATAAGATATGGAGGATCTTTGGTTGGGAATAAAGGGAACATAAGGTATAACAAGTATAAGGAATGTACATTGTGTAAGGGAATGTGAGTTGACATATTGAGGATGAGATTTGAGGATTATTTGGGGAAGGCTTTTGTGAGTGAAGGTTTGAAGATGAAGATGAAGAAGATAAAGATAAGGATTAAATCAAATGATTGATTTGGGTTTATAATCACATTGCTAATAAGATAGAAAAGAGTGGGCATGTGTGATTATGAGATTGTTTAGGAAGAAGGTGTTTGGAGTGTGTGTGGAAGAGATAAAATCATTTGTTTGGTATGAAGAGTGAACAAATGATTAGGATGAATGAGTTCTAGGACTGTGTAAAAGAAGTGTAGACTTGTACATGTGAGGAATACATGCGAGTTTGTAAAACATTTATAGGTAAGGAGATGAGAAAACTCAAAGTATAATTAATCCTGAAAACACAGACTATATTTAGACCATTTAGCTTTAATCATGATAAAGCACCAATGGGATTTGTTCACTAATCATCTTGCTGCAAATAAGCTAAGTGCTTTGCATCTTAAGTAAATCATATCCCATAATAGGAAAGGATGCGTTTACGCAAAGTAACCTTTGACTTAGTTTGACCAATAAGGGAGTAAAACCCGTTACGTGATTAGAAACAACATAAATCCGGATTAAGGTCAAATGAATATTTTCATTAGATGGTATGCTGAAAATATGATCACACTAGGTTTAGAAAAAAGTTTCGGCCTTGGCTAGAGGCGTTTGATAAAGTATTTGAGTTAACGTTTTGTTGAAAAATGGAAGGATTCATTTTTGCTCCTCTCTAAGTCTAAACCTCATTTGGATTGTTCTCAAATGCTCAAATATCATGTACATACCTTTATTGAAGTTTCAACATGTGTCGGGTAAGAGAAAATATGACAAAATCAAATCCGTAAAAACGAAGGTCGCATGAGGCGCTGCTCACGCTCTGACGCTTGACCAGCGCGCCGGACAGGGAAATCTGGTTTTACGAATTTAGGCTATCGTTTGTTATTTTACGTTTTGCGAATGTTTATTTGTCATCTTTAAAACATAAAGGAGATCCTAGTCAATGTTGCAGCAACAATATCCCTTTTTGATACTGACAAATAAAATTTCAGAAATCAAATAAAATTATAAACGTGGCGAAGATGAAGACCGCCGTTGATGAAGTTCACGTCTTGATCTTGCCTTGTAATTTGGTGAAGCTTGAACATTGTCTTCACCTTATGATTCTTACATAGCTTGTCTACTCTCATGTACGTTATTGCTTAGGCTTCTTAGCTTTGCTTTCCTTCTCCCCCTTTTGTCAAATCAAAAAGGCGGGACCTTGGACTTTCATTGGAAGGTTGATATCTTTGTATAAGAGAGAATAGATACCATTGTACGTGCTCCCCCTAGATCGTTGCTCCCCCTTGTTTCAAGGCAGGGATCCATGGGTCAAGAGCATCACTTTCGAGGTGTTCTTGGCTACATCTAGAAATAAGCAAACATAAAACGACACAAGCAGCAAACATATATGCATGTTCAAGTCCAATATGGATTATTGTGACTTTGTACATTGTTGCTTACATTTATATACATATTTTAATATTTTTATGTATAGTTATTCATTATTCCAATTACTTTTTGTTGAGCATACACGGAAAATTATATCATAAATTCATCCCATTATGTTGTAGCAAAGCAATATTGATCAAGGAGCATTCAAGCATTTTATTTCATAAAAAACATACAACACACAACATATATTACACATCTTCTAGCTACAACTAGTATAAGGTGTTGGGTTCAGTTCCTGAGCCCTTCAGTCTTTCAGTAGATTTAAACATAAAATCCCCTAAGTATTACTTAAGTTGAAGTCTTTCAGTTTGAGTCGCTGAAGTTTCTTCAGCGTCAGCTCTTCAAGTCCTTAAAGATTAGGAAGTATCTTCACTTCAGTTTATACAGCGGTACAGAAACTGAAGAAGGCTTTTGGTAAGAGCTTCAATTTAGCTTGGTTGACAATTCCAAGCTGAATGTTGTCTATCTCCTTAATAGAAGTTGAAACGTGTTGTTTCACTTCTAAAAGGTTTACAAAGCGGGAAAAATATTGCTTTATGTCAAAAGGAATAAAGCAATCTCCTTAGGAAAGTAACTTCTAAAGTTGGTATAGAAGTACAACAACTTTCTTCAAAGGACAGTACCTAGTACTAGAAAGCAAACGTACATTAAATGATAGTTTAACCACTCATTTAATGCTTGCCACATAGTCTAGGTTAAACTTGTAAACCCTAACCCCTTTGCCTATAAAAGGAAAGGGAATCCTAGAGTAAATACTATCTCTTCCAATTAATGTAATACACATTGAAGAGTTCATTTATCTCTCAAACAAACTAAATGGTACTACTGAAGCTGAAGCTTCAGTTTAGTCATAAGTAGTTTGTTTTCTTACTCTCTTAACTTTGATTAGAGTTTAAGTTCGAAGGAGATTTCACCCCAATTGTCATTCAACCACCTTGCTATTTCACAAGCAAGGTGTGTCATAGATTTTTTATTTGTTTCTAATAAGAACCTATACGTTGAAAAGTACTTCTGTATGTTTTAAACTTGTTCTTTATATTCTACATATATATCTGTTTAAAACCCACTTCATTGCCATGGAATCTGATTAGTTTAATTTGATAAACCCTATATCAGATTCCAAGGGACAAACAAGTGGTACCAAAGCCATCTGGTTTATAAAATTCCTTTTAAAGGATATATAAAGGCTCAACGATTTTTAAAATCAAAATCCATCTTAAATGGAAGCAGTAGAAGTACCACAGACTCTTGAATACATGGGTGGCCAGTTAAATGCCACTCCTGTACTAGATGTGGAAAATTTCACCAATTAGAAAAAGAGGTTCATGTGCCACATCATTGGTATTGAACCTCAATTTGAAAACATCATTTCAAACGGTCCGTATATCCCTATGGCAGATGGTCAAAGGAATCCAGAGACACAATGGACACCTGAGGAGAGAAAAGCTGCTAACTTAGATCAGTGACTCAAAAGTCTCATTATGTTTGTGCTTCTAGATGACCAAAAACTCTGTCATAAACTGCTTAACTGCAAAATCCACTTGGGATGACCTAATACTATATCATGAGGGGCCCTCTGATGTAAAAGAAAGTAGGGTCATGGACCTGAAGTTGTGCTATAACACCTTCAAATTCAAAGAAGGTGAATCTCTAACACAAACTTTCACTAGATATAAAGCTTTGATGAATGAATTAGTAAATGATGGCATTAAACTTTCAAAGCTTGAGATAAATACTTGTTTTATAAATGGGTTACCAAAGAAGTGGCTAGCTTTCTGCCAAAGTCTCAGAAACACAAATCATGTGAAAGAATCTGAGCTTGCTTATCTATTTGGTAAACTCAAATATGAAGAAAACCTTATAAACAGTATTTATGATACTAACAAAGAGAAAACTCTTGTCCCTGCAACTCCACTGTCAACTGCCTTCTTCTTTACCTCTATTGTTCAGGACTTTCAAGATAGTCCTAACGATGAAGAAGCAGTCAAGAGTACATGAATGACCTTGAAGAAGAATACCAAGCAAGAGCCCTTTTAGCCAAATCTAAGAGGTTCTTCAAAAAGGGTACTCAAAGTTTTAGCAGTGCAAGAGCAACTGACCAAACTAAATGCCACCAATGTGGCAAGAAGGGTCATTTTGCAAGAGACTAATGGTCAAAGACATCAGTTCCTTCATATCAATCACCTTTTCAACTAAAACTTCTCCATTCATCTGAACATAAACCTGAACCGAGGCATACCAAAGACTTTGAAGCCAAGTACAACAAAGTCAAAGCTAAACTAGCCCTCCTTAGCTCTAGTGCCTCAGCTCTCAGTTCGTCCTCAGGCAAAAACAAAGGTCTAATTGCTGAATCATATGATTGGAATGAAGAAGAAGTGTCATCTAATGACAATGAAGTAACTGAAGTTAAAGCTCTTATGGCTCTTGCTGATGAAGAAAGAGTTTCTGTTAGCAAATAAAGTGCCAAAAATGGTAAATGGATTAAGATCTCTATGAAAAAGGTACACACTCTTTTTGAAATGGAAGATAATGATGATAGAAAATCCTTTCTAGATTATCTATGTATTGATCTAAACTATGTTGAAGAACAAAGAAACAATCTCATGTTAAAACATAGAAATCTTGTTCAAGAACTAAATACATGCAAAGAACAGCTTTTGGTATTAAAGCAAGCAAAGCTTGAACTTCTTACCATACAGAATGTAAACACTAAGATTCTCAAAGAGAATCAAAACTTAAGAAATGAACTGAAAGAGCTAACTTCTATTACATAAGCATGGCTAAACAGTTCTAATAAAGTTAATCGGTGTATCCGTGAACAAATTCCTACTCAAAAGAAGAAAATCTTGGGAATTGACCAACTCACTGAAGATACCTCTAGCTCTGGGCCAAAAGACCCAGTGTTTGTAAAGTCTTTAGCAGATAACTCAAAGGTGTCTATTACTGGTAGTAATAAACCTAAGTTATTTGAAGCTGAAGATTCTACTCTGTCAAATCACGATACTGGTGAGGTAACCTCAAATGAGTCATAAAGAAACACAACTGACCACTCAGTTGTTATCTTTGACTCTTCAGCGACTGATTATGATTTAGCGGATGAATATTCAGTCTGTAGCACCCCCTTACTCCACTAGAGAAGCTGACTGGTGCTGAACCTGTTTCTGGACCAAAGACTATCAAATCAATTATTAGGATTTTATTTTATGTGATGACATTTACAGAATTACCATAGTTTATAATAGCACCACACGCATGGACTAGAATAAACATTCTTGTATACTTAGCATTCGTGTGGGCTATAAATACCTCTCCAATTCTTCTATGGAGGGGTTGAGACTTGTATCATTTTACACTTTCATATTTATTTTACACTTTTTGTTTCTCTCTCTACTCTCTCACAAAAATAATGGCTTTCTTGTGGTTTGAGTCTCCTAGACCACCGGATCATAGATTCTTTAGTTCTATCAATTGGTATCAAGAGTCATGGTTACCACTCTTGGGTCAGTTTGATTCTTTATGGTCTGGTGTTAAGTTTTTCTGGGTTGTATTTGAATCTGTCATATGGGTATGGTCAAACTTATACTATTTTTTTCTAGTCTTATTCTGGTGCTTATCTGGTGTGTATTTCAAGTTTATTTCGTCATTGTTTGGGTTTATCAAGCAATTTATTTTGTTACAACAGCTTATGAGCTCTTTTCGAGCTTATTGGGTTGTTTAACAACTTCTTGAAGCTTATTTTTGGTCCCGGTATAAATAGAAACACAGATCCATGTACTTAGCTTGAAAGGACAGTTTTTGTATTTTTTTTGCAAAAAGACAAAAATTTGGTACGGCGATTTATACCAGCTAATAAGGCGATTTATACCAGCCAAGACAGCGATTTATACTGTTCGCATCCTGGCGATTTATACCGTTCGCATTCCGGCGATTTATACCGTTTGCATTTCGGCGATTTATACTCTTTGTGTAGCCGGCGATTTATGCGTATTATAAATCAACGATTTATACATGTTGGGTACCCGGCAATTTATACACACTGTGAATCCGGCGATTTATACACCCAGACTGAGTCAACTCGGTAAATACCAAGTTGACTGAGTCAACTCAATTGAGTCGGTCACCGAGTTCAAGCCAAATGAAAAAGACAGAATTAAAGAATGAAAATAACAGACTCGATGCAAACCATAAACCACAACAAATCACCCAAACAATAACACCCTAAATCCTACACTAATCCCCTTCGCCACAAATCAATCTCAAACAAATCCAACTCAAATCTAATCCTATATCCCATCGTCACAAAATATCCCATCTCCAATCAACATCAAGACTCGAAACAAAATTAAATAAATCAAGATCTCAGGATTTATGTCTCGTGTTTTGGATTTAAAATAATGACCTTTAAAGATCAATAACATGACACACGAACTCATCACCGATCTGTGAAAAGAACACAATCTTTTCCATCAATTTACGAAATTAAAGATTGATTTATAACACTTGGGTTATAATCATTCTTTGTTTCAATTAAGACACACAAACAATACGAAACGAAACCTACCCGAGACCCATCAAAGGATCTTGAAGTCGTATATCTTGATTCCTCTCTCGTCAGTTTGTGCTTGTACTAAAATTGGTGTTTATTTCAAAATCAAATGGGTAGAAAAGTGATAGAAGTTGGTGTGTATGTGTTTATCAAGAAGGTTTTATTTTGGGTTATTTGTGCTTTCATTACCACCATACGAGATTCAATGTATATTGTGGAGGGTTATGGATTTATTTGTGTGAGTGCACTTTTGGGAGAAAAGAATGAAAAGTAGGCATCTGTTTGTGGAACTAAGGAATTAGGTTTAC
>BQNB010127723.1:0-19395 GCA_026074375.1 Tanacetum coccineum
ATTCTGTTCGTGTCACCTTCCATCCGTTGTCCTTTTTTAGAAAAATTTCATGGTAGATTTGAGACATACTATCTTCGTTTCTTTTCCATGTATTATATTCACATCTTCTTATAGCAATGTATTATTCATTAGGTCCTAGTGAATATTTTATAGCTTCAAACTTCTCGGCTTTGCATACCCTTTTATTAGGTTGCTCATCATTCTTATTATCTTCTTTACGCTTCATTTGTCTCAGCGCATTCCCTTCTTCAATGTCATGTTCGTCATGGGCTTTGAAGAATGAATCAGTAGAAGTGTTGAGGGGGTTTCCATAGTCAGATTTCTTCCATTCATCAGCTAGTGAGAGAGGAAAAACCTTCATTCGTAGTCGATGGGAGTCCACACCAGGAATTTTGATTAGATCAAGTAATTCAAGAACCTTAGCAATGTAGTCTACCACGTCGTCATCAAACGTACCATGGTATGCATTATTTTTTAATTCTACTAAAAATTCCTTGCTGAGTTCAATATTTATATCGTCATCGGTATTCGGCTCAGTAGGATTTTATTCAGCTTGAGCATTTTCCATGTATTTCTTTAAAATTGGTTCTGCCATAGTTCTTGTAGTATCTTCTTCAATCAACTAGCTCTGATAAGTATGACCTGAAACAAAGGTAAAAATATCAGCAGGATTTGCTCTAAAGAAAGATAGAAAGTTTGAGCACAGAAATCAAATATGGAGAATCAGTTTCTATTATCAGACGATCAATACACCGTATTCAATAGATCTGAATACGCCGTATTAATCTTTTGGATGAATACGCTGTATTGGATAAGAGGGTTGGATACGCCGTATCCAATGGAAGTGGATACGTCGTATCAGGTTATCGACCAGAACAGTGTATTTAGAAAACAATTAGACTAATAAACAATTAAACTAATAAACAATTAAACAAACAAATATACAAAATTATACACTAATCTATATTACACTAATCCTAAGGGTTAGACTAATCTAATGTTAAAAACCAAATTAACAAATAAAAATCAAGATTAAATTTTTACTCCTCGGCAGCGGCGCCAAAAACTTGATGTGTCGTTGTGTGGTTGTAATTTATGTTTCAAGTTTTAAATTTATATTTTACCGACTTTACCAAAAACAATACTTTAACAGGTAGTGTACCCGGTCGATGAGAGTGTCTGGTAAGTAGGGTGTTGATTACTAAGAGCGGGAAAGAATCTTTCAATTTATTAATATTTTGGTTATCTAAACTAAGTTAATTATATTCTATGTTAAACCTATGCTAAACCTATGTTAATCCTAAATCTAACGAATAAGGGGGTTTTCAGCCTGAGAGACTACCACGGGTTTTTTGGTGACTAAAATAAACTTAAGACACTAAAACACACGCAAGCAAATTGACAGAAGATAAAAGAGCGGTCTAGCCAAATATAAGAAAACTATATTAACCATTATTAATCCAATTAGAATGTTGGTTTGTTTATTTAGTGCAATGATTACTTATCTCGCGGCGACATATCATTCTTAAGACTTAGGCGGTACTTCTTCCTAAGACCTAGATACGAAGAATTCTGTCACAATTAAACGTATCCACATAAAGAACCCTTATTTGCTGATTATAATCTATCTTAGGGATTAAAGCAACGGTGATCTTGTTAAACTCTAGCTCATAGAGACTTTACCCACTTACTGCTTAAAGACAGTTCATACACTAGTAGTCCACTAACCAAGTCTTTACCAATTAATTAAAAACGTACTCGTTGATCTCAAGGGTCATCTGCCGGTCCAACTAAGCTCACAATCTAAGGACAAAGATAGGTTATTATTTGTGATCCTATTGGTCAAGATGTATAAATCACTATATGAAGAGCCATCTCGGCATCTAGATTACTTGGTCTGTATCACTAGATACAGTTGAATGATAGGTCGCATACAAAAGCACGTAAACAAGTATAAACTGATAAACATAAACAAGCAATCAATGATAAATTAAGCAATCAAGATAAACAAAACCAAACATTCAAATCTTCATAATAATGGCTAATACCCGAAGGTATTAGCCTTCAAACATCATAATCAATACAAGAGTAATAATTTAGCCAAGGTAAACTAACCGAGTTAACGAATGATACCAAAAACTAAACGATTACAAGAGTATAGGAGATTACAAGTTGTTTCCTATGGAATTAATTACTATGCTCGACCTCTTCTGCTCTTCTTCTCTTCTGAAAATCGACTTTTATGGTTAAGGTATCGAAAATATGATTTAGCACACTGAAAACCCATTTTTAGGTTTTCTATTTATAAGGTCTGGAATTTGGTCGATACGGCGTATGACGTCTCATACAGGCGTATCAGGGGTTTCTTGGAGTAGGACCACGTTCGATATCTTTCAAAATATTTTATTACTATATCTTGAATACGGCGTATAGATCTTCTTTGGATATGACGTATTGATCATCATTCCTTCGTGGTCTTTAGTGAAGTGCAGGCACATATACGCCGTATCTTCCTTGATGGATACGGCGTATAGGATGTCAGAACAGTAATCTTCAAATGTCTTCGTTTAAGCTCCAGAATGCGTGCCTTTTTGCTAATCTTCACCAAGTACTTCATAATTACTGCAATTCTCAAATACAAACGATTAAGTAACAATCTTTGCATTAATTATACAAAATATGTTATTTACATGGGATAAATGATGATATAAAAGTAACGTCATTTTTATGTCTCAAAGGACTCACAAGCAAGTTAATCAGTTCTTCATTAAGGTGTATCACAACTTGTTTGAAAAAGCTACAGATGAAGTTTGATTGAAACCCAAATTAAAAAATGCATTGTTGCGAAGATGATTAAAAGATCGTGATGCTTTTTGTTCATAAGTACCAGATCTTGTTTCTCAAGAATTTAATGCACAAGCACTAAAGAGTATAGAAGAACTTTTCAAGAATTACCTGCAAAGCAATCTTATATCAGGTATTTATCCCTACTTACAACCACTTCAACCGAAACAACTTCATCAGCTGATCTTCAACAATAACTGTATTTCAAGATGAAAAGAAGACTTCAAAATCGAGCTAATGATCCAGTATTGTGAGAGGTACTAAAACATAAATTTGAAAAGTCTTCAACCTCTAATACTTCTTGCAGGGATGATAATATTCACTCTCATCATGATGACCATCAAGAGGATGATGCTCCTCATGAGGGGGAGAAAAGAGTGAAAAGACATAAGGCATCAAAAAGTTCAATGTCTGCAAGGGGTTCTTCGTCTAAGCATTCAACTAAAGACTCAAAAAAACCTTATGTATCCATGCAGCCATAACAAGAATGGGATGCATGGATAGAGGAAACAGTTATTGATGAAGATAAGGTGATTCCGAAAGATGAAACACCTGAGCTAATCATAGAACTTCAAGACGTTGATAAGCGTGTTCAAACTATCTTTGATTATGAAAGAATGAAGGCTACACTAAATGATGCGTTAAGTAATCAGTTCAAGAATGCAGAAGAGTATACCTATCATTTAGAACAAACAACAAACTTTATGAAGAATCAGATAGTTTAGGAAAGCAGACAAGAGGATATAAGACGTCTAGTACCAAGACCTCTCATATTCTTTGGACCATAAAGGAATCCAAATGAACCTCCAAGGTATTTGTATAACAAAGATTTGTTCTTTCTAAAGCATGGAAATACTGAGGAGAAAAAGTACATTCTTTCGCTCCACAAGATACACGCAGAATGATTTCCAGAAGCTTAAATCTGGAAGAAGATGAATTCGTTGGTTCGTAAAGAATTCAGTAACCTTTAATGAGGACGACATGAGAATTCAAATTGGAAATATTCATGGTATAAAAAGATGTACAAGCAAATCAAGAAAAGTAAGAGATTAATCAGAAGACTATTCTCAAGCACAGGATACAGAGTGTTAGAAATAACTACTAATCAACCACATGTTGGATTTCATAGAAAAATAATCATGATGAGAGAAGATGATAAGCCATGTAGGTTTCTGGCTGACTTCTAGTATTGGAAACAAAAACGATATTGAAGACTTGTACTATCTTTGTCGGAACAAGAAGGTCAATTATCGTGAAACCAACTTGATGAATTCATTAATAACGTTCATCAAAAGTCGTATGATCTGGGAGAGAGTTCATGATTTTCAGTTGGGAATCGAGAGTTACCAAATCAAGGTCAATTTAACTGCACCAACATTGACAGTTCCAAGAATTGAAGCACATGAGCCGTTCTCTATAGTTGATAAGCCATCTACAGGTTTGATTTATTTAAACAGCAAAGATAAGAAACAGGTTATGTACTTGACAGAGATGTAAGTTTGGTGATTGCACACGGGAAAAGTTTTTGAAGGAGTGAAGCTCCAAGATCTTTCAATCATAAACCCATGGAGAAACATCCTTGCTTGGTGGAATTAGATTCGCGATATTTTTAGGATTTAAAAGAGAAATAAACCAGCGACTAAGTCATGAGAAAAAATGAGAGATGGGAATCTTTTGTAAATGGAAGACCAATTCTACCGATGATGAAGCATCTGTAATAATCAACCCTTAGGGGGGGATTGTTAGGTTCAAGAAAAGTGTTTATTATTATATGAATTGGTCTTTGTATAGTTTTGATTAGTTTTTATAGTTTTATTAGTAATTATAATGTAATAAAGTCTATCTTGGTTCAAAGTTAAGTAATGTTGACCAAGGTTTGACTAAAGTTAGGAAAATAGAATAGGATAAGCAATAAGTATAAATACCCATCTAGGAGGGGTATTTATACAAGACTTTACATTTGTTGTAATTCACTTCTTCCTCCCATTTTTATTTTCCCTTTTGAAATAAAAATTTAGAAACATGATAAATATACTCTTAGTCTTCTCCTCTATTTTTATTAGATTTAATATGATTTATACTATGCAACATGACATATAACAAATAGCTATAATGTATACGTCCCCATGATACCGGAGGTTAAAGTTATCAATAATCAACGTGTGAACAAGGACAATCGCCATATTTGATGTGTTTATTTGTTAACCCGTATGCATGTAGGTACAGACCGGTGGCATAACTACTCATTCTAGCTGCGTTAGATTCATAAACATAACTGCCTTTTATTTTAAGCGTCAAGATATACCTGTCAAGGATGAAATCTCTAAGTTTACAAGCAATGATGAACACTTCCTACAACTTTGAAAATCAATAGATCGTTTCAACGAATATCAAGTTTATGATTGCAAGTGGATCAAGTCAAAATATCCATTTCAAAGACTAAAGAAATAAGGATGATTGATTGCTTTCAAGACAAGTATGAGTATGGTGGTCGGCAAGCGATGATAAGAAGATCTCTTAGGCGAAAGACAAAAGAAATGAATAAGAAATCAAGTTAAAGATCAGATATCAAGTTAAATGATTCATAAGCATGACTGCAACAAATAAAAAAAACAAGCCTACTATTCAACAAAGCTCAAGATCAAGATACAAAACAAGGCAGAATCAAATATTAAGTATAGACAGATAACCGGCCCTTAAGGGGAAGTTGTTAGAAACACTTATTTATGAAGTGTCGGTTATTCTTAGTTTACGAGCTTTGTAATCTCATCACTTTCTCTCTCTAGAATATTTACTTATTCTAGTGTAATTCCATCTTGATAGCTTATTAAATGTGTAATTATCTAGATTTTCTTAGATTCGGCGCTTATTATTTCAAACTATTTAAGTTTAAGCCTACAATTACCCTTATACACAACAACAAAGCAAACGATAACATTTTGGGGGTGCCAAAATGATGTCGTTTTGGTCGTGGGCCAGGTCATACATGAGTGGGATGGTTAGTGTACATGGGCTGTGCCAAATGGTTTTGGGTGGTGTGGAAAGACAATGCAGTAAACTAAACGACGTTATTTTGGTGGTGGTTAGAGTGAGTCACTCTTATACCCACATGTATCAGTTAGTACACAAAATAACCACCCATACATGCAAGAATCACAGCACATGCAAGAAATCAGGTACTACGTCGCGAATTTCAGGTGAAAGATTCTTTGTTAGTGTATGTTTAGCTTCTTAATTGGTTTGTTGATTGGTTAGCGGTTTTTGAATTTTTCGCTTTAATGTAGAATTTTTTCAACGGTTTTGATTGGAATGATGATTGTGATTTTCGATCGTCGTCGGCATTTCGAGTTGTTAAGATTTGTGTCGTTTGTTGATTTTTAGATTAAGTTGTTGCATGTTGTAATTTTGTGGTTTTTTAAATAGTTATTGCTTATTTGTGTGATTAAAATGATATGAAAATGTTGGTAGTGATTAGTGTTTGTAATTTAGGAGTTTTATGTGTTTAGATTTATGTGATTATGATATATTATGAGTGTATTTGGGAATGGGATTGTGATTAAATGGTGGTTTCCCATTATGTGAGGTTGTTTGTTTCTTTGGATGATGATCAAAAAATGTTTAAAAAAGTTGGATCAGTCATATGGTTGGATTAGTAATGAATAGATCAATCATATGGCTGGATTAGTAATGAATGTGATGTATTATTGTTATCTTTTGTTAATTTGTTCAAAAAAAGTTTTGCTTTCTGGTTTATTAAATGGTTTGTGGAATGAAGTTAAGACGGATTTGTTTTTCTATTTTCGTGTAGGTGAACATGACAAGAATTTGGGTAATGGAAAAATCAAAGTTGATGTGGAATAGTAAGAAACGGGTGTTTAGTGACTTAATTAGAGGTAATGTGATAGTTGAAAACATCGTTGTAGTTTGAATTTTGTCTTTGCATGTCTTAGTAGAATAAATTCAACCGTTATTGTGGTGGTCGATATGTTTTAGTTAGGGAAACAATTGTAGAAGAAGCAGTTCATGGGTCTTCACACATAGATATTATGTTGTTATGTATTTTTTTAGTAAAGTGTGATCTGTCGTCGTTGTGGAGAACATTAATGCGATGAAGCCTTTGTAGGATTTGGCATATTATTTCCAAGTTAAACAAGGTTAGTTTATCTAAGGTTGGAATTCTGTGTGTGCTTGGTGTATTACATAAGTTGATTTTACATATGTTGCCACTTATTTGCTTGTGATATTAAACGTGTGCTTGAGTAGTCTGCAATTTATTTTTATGTGGGTCGTTAGATGTTGTGTCTTGCCATATGAATTTTGGCACGGTGGTCGTCTCAAGGTTCTTGGTTTATCCTTTTGTAACCGCATCACTGGGAATAAGAGTTTTGAACTTCGAATTATTTTCTTGGTACGGGAAAAAATGGGGTGTTTATTAGGCACATGTGATAGTCGTATTTCGTGTTTATTATTGGTTACTCCTTCCGTTCTATTTTTATTATCCAGTCTTCCTTTTTGGGGACGTCCCATTTAATTTTCCCACTACTAAAAATAGATAGGGAAGTTTGAATCAAGTTTACTATATTCCCTTGTTTGAAGATTATTACACACTTTAAAGAATACTTTAATTAATTAGCTAAGGGTAAAACTGTCATTGTGTCAAAAAGTAAGAGAGAGAAAGCACTAATAAATGAACTTTTATTAACCCGTGTGTTTTTTGTCAGAGGACAATAATTTTGGGACGGAGGGAGTATTTGTTAAATGTTAGTTTTGTTGATTCTTGGCGGAAATATTGTTTGTTTATTTACTATTACATTTTTTCTTCTGTATTTTGGAAGTTGGATATAATGTTTGAGAAGGGATGATGTGAGAATTTAAGACTGATTGTGTTTGTGTAAGTGTCATTCAAATTGTGTTTCGCACTTTCATATTGATTTTTAAAGTGAGCTGTATATTTAACAGCTTGATGCTAGTATGTCCAGCTGAGACTTTATTTTTGTTTTTACAGCTAGCAATGTGATATGGCCCATGGTTGGAATAATCAGTTTTAAAGAATGCAAATTTTCTTTAAGGATGGGTTCCTTTTTTTGTTCTGATCCAACGGGTCAACTTCAGTGTTTATTTTTAATGCAAGTTGTATATGAACTTTAAATACTTACATTTTTCACTAAATGTAAATGTTAATACATTGTTTTCTTTTGTTTTTAGGTTGTTGAATGTAGTGATGGAATGAGGTCGGTGAGACAAATTAAAGTCTGATCATGTTTATGTAAGTGTACGTAAAAATGTGCCTTGCACATTAGTATTGATTTTTTAAGTTGGCCGTGTATTTAAGAACTTGATGTTAGTATGTGTACATGGCATTTTATTTTTGAACTTTTCACCGGGTGCTGTGATGCAGGCCAAACTTGGAATATGGTATTTAAATGATGCACGTATTCTCTTAAGGAAAGGTGTGTCTATCCCAGTGTGATCCATTGGGTTGTAAGCTTTGCAGCGTTTATTATTAGTGTAAGTTATTTACGCACTTTAAATCCTTACATTTACCTATCTGTAAATTTAATGCAATGTCAGTTTAAATACATAATTCATCAACACAATGACTGATGATGTTGGAAATCAAAGTCTAATCGTGTTTGTGTAAGTGTCGATGAAATTATGTTTTGCACTTTCGTGTTGATTTTTAAGTAAGTCGTGTATTTTTTAAGGATATGCTGTTTTAAATAGTGCAACATTTTTTTAAGGATAGGCACATTTGTCCCAGCGTGATTCGACGGGTTATAAGCTTTACGACGTTTATTTTTATTATAAGTTGTCTCTGAACTTTAAATCCTTACATTTACCGGTCTACACATTTCTAATTTTATTTACATGTTCTTTCTTTTCTGTCATATTATGTGGGTGATGAATTTTGATGTAAAACTTTAAGAATTTTGATGTAAAACTTTAAGAATTTTATGTTTGTGATAATTTTGTTTAAGTTATTTAGGCCTTACCAGGTTATCTTATTTCGAATTATGTGTCTCTTTTTGTGTTGATGCAGATTGCTGAGAGCGAGAGGCTCCCTGACAAAATGCAAAGTAAGTATGAAATTTGTGTTTGTGATAATTTTTTAAGGTTTATTAATTAGGGCTTACCTGATTGTATTATTTTGGCTTATGTGTCTCTTTTTTGCATGGATGCAGATTGCTGAGAGCGAGTGGGTCCCTGGCAAAATGCCAAGTTAGTTTATTTTTTTGTGATTTTGATTGGAAAGGTGTTATAAATTTAATTGATGAAGTGAAAATGTGTGTAATTAACAATTTTAGTTAGTAGGTTGGTGAGAAACAAACATGTATACCATTTTACAACAAATGTGAACTGTGCTCGCTAACACCTTAGGTATATGGCCAAAAAGTGTAAAATAAGCTCCTTTGCTAGACCTTAGTAGGCAAAAAAATTTTGAAAATTTGAAGGCTTGGTTAGTAGGCAGATTAGATATTTGGGAAAGATATAATACATCATATGACCTTTATTTATGCCCATGTATGCAATTTGTAGGATTTACATTAGCAGTTAGGAGGTTACGTGAGGTCATATAAACTCGCCAGTACTTTTACGTAAGTAAGCTGCACAATACATCTAACATTATTATTGTAGGAACCAATATATCACTTCACCATAGTCGAATCATATAAGAATTAATGGGAGAGATAAGAAGAAATAAGAGAGAAGAAACGAGATAATATTAGATTTAGAAGGGAGTGTTTGTATGGAATCCGTTACGAGAAATGAAAGAACCAACCACCTCTCCATCTTGGAGAGGGGTATTTAAACCATCACTTGGGCCAGCCTTATGAGGCTTGTTTAGGCCGTATGGTTTTGCTAATGGGCCGGGCTCAGGATTACTTTGGGCTTAAGCACACAAATTGCGTATAATTTATATTAATAGTTCGAGCCCGTTTCCCGATCTAGCCTATTACAACGTTACTAAGCTAAAGACCGAAGATTCCCATGTCCGAACTCAATTATTTTGAGGCTAAACAATCTCCCCGAAGCAAGGTACTTTGAGATTGTCTTGTCGTTGAGTTCTTGAGTCTTGTTTTTGGACTTTATCTATGTTGTAGACTTGTTCCTTCATGCTATGTGATCTTTGATCTTGAGCCTTTGTCATTGTCTTTTGACTTTGTCTTAAATTCCAAGATCTTTAAATCTTCTCCTTGTTTGTCTTTATCGTCTTTGCCATCTTGCGATCTTGTGTCTTGACCAACATGCTCATACTATACATCATCTTGAAAGCTTGCTAACAATATCCTTTGAAAATCTTTGTCTTGATAATCATGATATCTTTAAGGAAGATCTTGGAATTTCATAGTTATGAATTCTTTGTCTGTATTCTTGAGCTTCTTGATTCTTGAATCTTGATGCTTAATTATTTGTCTATGTAGTCTTGGTGCATGAGGACATGTGGTAATGAATCAAGGGTTACTCTGTTGGGGATGAGGCTGCAACGCCGTTCGTTTGACTGCATTTGAATGTTAGTATAAACAACAAATATGGACGGATGTGGCTTTTGGTTATTCGTCGAATTAGGTTGCGATTACTCCGGTTCGTATTGATCAGGTAGATTCAATTTGGAAGAATCTCCTTGACAGGGTTTCTGGCTTAAAGCGTAAGATCCTCTAACGCAGATGTATTAGATTCACCATGCTTGATTGTTCTTATTATCGGAACGTCTCAAAGCAGACAGCACGATAAGAGTGAATCGGATAGTTACTATCTTTCTGATGAGGTCGTCAATTCATTTAATGGACCAATGATTCTAGTTACAATAAGCTTGATCATATAGAAAGCTCACAAGTCACCTACCGCAGTGCTGTTTTTTGATGACAATGATGGATTTCATTCGTCACTTGATAATGAGTATTCACCTTGAAAGTTCTGGCAGAATCACAGGATAATGCGTAGAAATCTTATTACACCTCGTAAACTTATGCCTGTTCAACAAAGTGTTTTGGTCATGAAAAGTGTCCTAATGAGATTTATTTTGATCTTTTCAGGCTCTAGACTCGATTCTGTGCGTTTTTTGGGAATTTTTTTAGTAATCGGAGGGGAGCAGGGACCGCCACTTTCAATATCAACTAAATCGGAGTGAGAAAAGTCAACAGAAGTTGTATGTATCCTTCCCAGTGAAAAATGAGACAAGTTTCTTTAGAGAGAAAACTTGATGGGATGGGAGGGTTGTGCAATGCTTCACTGGGTCCATGATGTCTGTTTCAATAAAGAATTCAATCTTTGTGAAAACAATAGCATATGTATTGACTTCGTTTCTGCCTAAATGTGTGTGGGGGTGGGGGAGGGGGGGCTTCTTTTTTTTCTCCTTTATCCATTATTTCTTTTTCATTACTTAACCCCTTCATGTTACCAAGACGTTATTACTAACAACATTGTTGTGATTGTACTTAGTGTTAACTCATTTTTTTGTCAGGCTTTATTCCTATTTCTTATTCTTCTCCAAATCATACCTAAAGACTGCTATTTCTAACTATGGGATGTCCTTGGGTAGATCACTCCGGTTCTGGTTAGATCGTAGGACTAATACCTAACCTAACCATCTTATGACTTCAGAATTGTCATGAATTAATATGGTGTTGGGTATAAGATCATAACCATAAAACCTTGATTGAAAATCATTGTTTGAAAAACATTTGACATTTGAAGTTTCATCATTTGAAAAAAACTACACACTTCACACCGTGTATCGATAAACGAAAGTGTTTTGCATATGTGGGTAAGAGTATAAAGCACTGTTGAGTCTTTTAGATCACTTATTGTTTTCTAGATCACATTTTAATTACATTTCTTACCTTATTTTAAATACTAATTCACTTAGTCTTTGAAATACCAAGTGATTAAAAGTTGTCTTAAAAATTCACTAGGGAGAAAATGTTATCAGCATGAATTATGTGGAACTTTTTCTTCTTACTCCCCCTCAATTTTACATATGCTTGACACTAAAGAAAATGATACCGAGTTGTAAAAATAATATAAAATTAAGGATGAGACAGTGTTGAGCACACAATTTTGAAAGATTATGAATTATCATTGAAGAATTCTTGAAATTTATGCTCAAACACTTGATCATCTCTATAACAAACATTCGAGATTAAGTATTCATATTACCGTGCTGGTTATTAAGAGACTTTTTATATGGTTTTGAATACATAAAGTGGCGCGAGTTGATGCTATTCCAAAAATATTAAAACTTTGGTTTTTAGAAAACTCCCCCTCAACAAATGACTCATTTATAAAAATGATACCATTTGTTAGAACATGATTGTCTTAGAAAACTTTGTGAGGGATGGAGTGTTGAACACACAATTTTGAAAATTTTTAAATTGACATTAAATAATTCTTGTAAATGTGTTTATACTCTTTGAAATACTTGTTAGAAGACTCTTCTAACGCCAAGGATAAGCGCACTTATGCGCACACTGTCCTTTTCTTGAGCTCAAAACTTTGAATGTCTTGTATAAACCGCACAAGACCGAGAAGAATGACCTTCTCGTTCTTAGGATAAGTTATCTTTGAAGATAAACTTTCCTTTATTTGAAGTGCGGCTTATGTACTGATTTGCACATAAGCCATAAAGAAAATTAGAAATAACATGTTTTAAAACTTTTGAACTCTTGCTCGAATCATTATTTTAAATACCCGTGGACAATTTTAATCACCATTTTAGTTTTAACATAAATGTTATTGATTCCAAGAAACATGTTGAGAAAATTCTTTTTGGAAATTTTTTATTTTCTGATTTTGTTTTTGCTTTGTGAAGTTTTATATTTTTGTATTTTGTTTTATAGGTTTTATATTTTTGTATTTTGTTTTTTTTTTCAAAAATATTTACATGTTGATGTTTGATGAATATATCAAGCAGATTCATTTGCCAAAACCTCCAGTTTTGCTGGAGTCAAATATCTCATACTGATAAGTCTGACGAGATACTAAAACCAATCTTCTGGTAAGGCTTTAGTAAACATGTCAGCTAATTGGTATTTAGTTATGACAAAATACAATTCAATTATACCACGTTCAACCTGTTCCTTGATTATAAAGAGTTATCGGTATGGATGTGCTTGGTACGGGAGTGCTGCACAAGGTTGCATGAGATTACTATGGCTGACTGAGAGTCGCAGTACAACGGTATTTTGTTGTAATCAAAGCCATAATCCTTAAGTTGTGTCCTCATCCACATTACTTGAGCACAACTTGCAAATAACGCCACGTACTCTGCTTCTGCTATAGACATTGCAGTGCAGTCTTGTTTCTTTGACATCCATATGGACTAATCTATTCCTAGAAACTGTATTCTCTAGAAGTGCCTGTGCGTGTATCAATGCATTCCGGTTGATCAGCCTTTGAAAATGCGGTTAGTTTACAAAATCAGACATCCTTTAGATGACTAGAGTCCTATATTTATGGTACCCTTTAAGTATCTAAAGATTCTTTTAACCTCTTTGAGGTGCTTTTTGTTGGTCTTGCTTGATAACGTGCACAGTAACATACTGCTTGCACTAAGTCTGGTCTACTAGATGTTAGATACATGAGTGACCCTATCATACTATAGTATTTTGTTTGGTCAATGGGTGTACCACTCAAGTCTGCATCCAGTTTAGGTTTAGTAGCCAATGGTGTACCAAGGCTTTCACATCTTTCCATACTATGCTTTTTGAGTGTTTCTAAAGCGTACTTGGCCTGGTTGATAAAGATACCTCGTGGGGATTGGTGGATCTGAAGTCCTAAAAAGAATTTTATTTCCCTCATTAAGGACATCTTTAATCTACTGTGCCATGTTTTTCAAATCTTTTGAAATTTTGGGTTTGTGACCAAACAAATAAGGTCATCAACGTAAATTTTCACAAGTAGAATGTCTGATAAGGTGTAATTTTATACACTTTTTCAGGGTTATTTTACCCTTATAATCATGCAAAAATGCTTTAAATATGTGCTTAATCGTTTCTTTTTGCATTTTTAGCACTGAAAGACATTTGGAGGAAATATACGTGACTTGGGCTCAATTTTGGAAGAAACACAGACAAGTTGGAAAATGGCATAAGACACAATTGTTGATGAAGATCAGAGAGTGGTGCACTATTTGATTTATTATGTCGCAGTCTAAAGCATTAAAGCAGACGCCGTTTGGATTTATTGTGACGCCGTCTGGATCAGCCGTCAAATATGAAGCCCTAGAAACCCTAGCGTGGGGACGGCAAGTGCTTCTTGCTTTCACTTCTAGTCTTCTTTGGGCCTTATCTTTAGCAGATGTAATAGGCGTCACTTGCTCTTTACCTTTTACAATTGTTGTTTTTGGTAAGGTTGCATCATTTTCTATGACTTCCTACAGTGAATAGTCTATCATTTGGATGTACTATTCAATCCTAATCCTCCATAACTCAAACTCGCCCGGTTTGAGCATGGGAACTTTAGATGCAGCCACCATATGTGCAGAGTCTTGATCCATATCTTCTTAGCAAGATCTTGTGTACACAAATAGATTCTTCTAGATCATAGCTTCTCAACAAGCTCTGATACCACTTGTTGATCCCACTTTAATAGATCGAATTCCTTAGCTTGTATAAGGTTTAGTTATATTAGATAAATCTAACACAATTATAGTAGAAACTTTATGTTTATTAAATATTACACGGAATCTAATCTTTAATATTAAGAAGAATTCTTAATGAAACAGTAACTCAAGATCACAATTCAACAAACAATAAAAGCTCTAATATTATTAAGAATAATACGAATACTCTCCTAGTATTAGGGTTATAAAACCTTGAAGCTATGAATAACACTTATCAAATCGTAAACAACATATATCATTAAACTCTATACCCTAGGACCTTCTTTTATACACCAAGGAGTCCTAGTCGATTTACAATATATTCCTAAAACTTAGAATATTCTCTATGATCTATTCTATAAATAACTAATACTTATCACGTAGGTAATCTTGATCTCCAATCAATCTTTATCCTAACTAATACTTATCACGTAAGTAATCTTGATCTCCAATCAATCTTTATCCTTTCTTCTGTCTTTATCCATTCTCTTCTAACAGTAGAAACTCTTTCAGCAGTCTTAATCTTTTAGCAGTTGTAACTTTTGTACTAGCAGCATTAACTTAGCACCAGCAGTAGTAACTTATACACCAACATCATTAACTGTGTACAAGCAGTAATAACTACTTAGAATATTTTCTTCAATCTTCACCAGCAGTACTAACTCTACACTAGCAGTATTAATATATACTAGCAGTAGTAACTGTGAACTAGCAATACTAACTTTATACTAGCAGCACTAACTACTTAGCATATTTTTCATTAAAGTTAATAAACAACACTAAATTTTGCTTAGCAACAGTAACACAAACCTTATTAGTAGAAACTTTAAGAAGATTTTCATCCTAACATATTTTGAAGTTTATGTATATATATCACTTGTGATATTATACCTATGGTTAGGGGTTTAGGGTTTTTCTATAGGGTTTAGTGGTTAGGGGTTTAGGGTTTTTGATATAGGGTTTAGTGGTTAGGGAGGGGGGTTTAGAGTTTTTGGTATCGGCTTTAGCTTTTAGTGGTTTAGGATTTTGGTATAGCGTTTAATGGTTAGTTGTTTAAGTTTTTTGGTATAGGGTTTAGTGGTTAGGGGTTTAGGGTTTTTGGTATAGGTTTTAAAGTTTATGTATACATCACTTATGATATTATACGTAGTGGTTAAGGGTTTAGGGTTTTTGTATAGGGTTTTAGGTTTTTGGTATAGATTTTAAAGTTTATGTATACATCACTTGTGATATTATATCTAGTGGTTAGTGGTTTAGAGTTTTTGGTATATGTTTTAGTGGTTAGGGGTTTAGGATTTTTGGTATAGATTTTAAAGTTTATGTATATATCACTTATGATATTATACTTAGTGGTTAGGGGTTTAGGGTTTTTGGTATAGATCTTAAAGTTTATGTACATGTCACTTGTGATATTATACCTAGTGGTTAAGGGTTTAGGGTTTAGTGGTTAGGGGTTTAGGGTTTTTGGTATAATATCATTGATAGATAACGTATGAAAACAGAAGCAACCGATTGATAACTGCCAAAAACGTCTCAAAACGGCCAAATACGTCTGAACACGGACGAAAACGCGCGAAAGCTGGCAAAAACGCGCGAAAGCAGACGAAAACGCGCGAATGCGGACGAAAGCGTGCGAAAACGTATGAAAACGTAAGAAAACGTGCGAAAACGTAAGAAAATGTCAAAAAACGGACGAAAACGTGTGAAAACGAAAGAAAACGTGTGAAAACGAAAGAAAACGTAAGAAATCGTGCGAGAACATAAGAAAACGTGCGAGAACGTCTAAAAACAGACAAAAACGCGCGAAAACGTGCGAAAACAGACGAAAACGCGCGAAAGCTGACGAAAACGCGCGAAAGCCGACGAAAACGCGCAAATGCGGACGAAAGCGTAAGAAAATGTCCAAAAACGGACGAAAACGTGTAAAAACATGTGAAAACGAAAGAAAACGTGCGAAAGCGGACGAAAACAGAAGAAAAAGTGTGAAAACAAACGAAAACGTATGAAAACGTGCGAAAACGGACGAAAACGTGCGAAAACGTAAGAAATCGTGCGAGAACATAAGAAAACGTGCGAGAACGTCTAAAAAAGAACGAAAACGCGCGAAAACGTGCGAAAACAGACGAAAACACGCGAAAGCGTACGAAAACGTGCGAAAGCGGACGAAAACGTATGAAAACGTACAAAAACGTATAAGAACGTAAAAAAAACATACAAAATGTCAAAAAGGTTAATTAATTGCAATTTGGGCAAGATTTGCCAACTCTACAAATAATGAGGGAGTGGTTAGTGTGAGTTTTAGTAAATTTACACTTTTGGTCCCTCCATGTTTTTTTAATCTTAAATCTTGTCTTTTTAATCTAATGAAATGGATGGTCTAGATTTGTCCCTTAGTATGTAGGAAGAAACTAGTATGCAAAATAACTCACCTCATTTAATAATGCGGATAAAGGTATGTCATTCATTTATGTTTATTATCATAAGGGTGCTACTATTGGTACCCCTGGCCCGTCAGAAAGTACAAAAAAAGTACAAAATATTCTTGTTTACCCTCTTTTTACAGTATAACGCAGTTTTATTTCAGGTTCTGTTTCATATTTTTTTGACAGTTTCATCCTTTCGTTTGTGCTATGAATATAGTCAATGAAGTACCAAATGATTTCTCTTGATAAGTTGATAGAATTGCATGACGCTCCGCTCCGTTCTATATGAAGTACTTGAATAATTTAGAAGGCGATAACACTTGCATAGGAAGACGACACTTTCATATTTGATTTACGTGGTTCAAAAAATATCATCCGGAAATGTAATCAGTGAAATGCTAATGATTCCTCTTGATGGAATAGCAAGAAACACTTCGTTCAAATGTTCAATAATAAGTTTATTGCGACGACATCTCGTTATTGCGAAGACATCACAAATTCTTGTAGTGCTTGTAGTAAGACTTGATTTCAGTAAATTGATAACATGAAGTATAAACACATCTAAAATCTTATGCTTTGAGTGGTTATGAAGTATATTTCTGTTAATACAGGATATTATAAAATTATGATCACAGAAATCTGAGAGTCGTGTAAACACTTTCAGATTAAAGTATTTCGATGGTTCTATCGAAATCTCAAATCGGATAAAACTCAGATTAAAAATCGAGAATGTATTTTTTGTTGTTATGAAAAACCGAACCAGAGATTAGATTGATAATATATGTGACCAACAAAACTGAATATCGGTTGTAACTGCCATAGCAGTTATTTAACTATCGAATTAGTTAAATTAAGAGGCAAAAATCAAGTCCATAATTCTGAAAATTTTATTTTTAAGTGCGTTTTTAACATAGGACTTTACACCAAATAAATTTTTTGACCCCAGCCAGGGGCTCTGCCCCTTGGACCCTACTACCAGGGGTTGCCGCCCCTTGGACCTTGCTACTAGGGGCGTTGCCCCCGGACCCCCATGATTCGGGGGCTTCTCCCCCGAATGATAATCATAAATAACGTCATACAAGTGTGCACTCCTCACAACCCCGACTTGTTGAACATTTATCACGATTATACATTGATCAACTAAGTCAATCCATTACACTTAAATCATATTGGTGACACAAAATCACCAACACAGGATCCAATGGTGTTAGGTAAATCCTATAAGCAATTGTGGTGACATGTAACACTATTATTAAGCCATTTCAGTCTCTCTTGTCTGCTTTAGGAGTTGAACTACATGTGTTCTATTCTTTAACAGTTTCCCTAGGAGTTTTTACATGTTTAACAGTATTAAAAAAAGCAAAACTAGGTTTTTTTGTTCTTTTGAAAGTTCAATCACATATTCATCATCACTGTCTGGCTCATACTCCTCAATGATAGGAGCATCAGACCAAACTTTCGACTTACTGACCGCTGTGGGTTCATTTACAGCTCGTTTAGACACAGAGTCAGGTGTTTCTACACTAGAATTTGATTCACAAGAGGCAGTATCACTGGTTTTAGCATCAGATTCACTAGTTTTAGACTGTTTTGGACCATATGTGAACTTTGACTCATCTATTAATCAGACTTAAAAGGCATGTAGATTCCAGTCATTAGAGAAGGAACTGCATGCATTCCTTCAACTTTTACAAATCTATCATTCACAGGACTACTGTCTACATCACTTGACCTACTGTCAAATACACTTTCAAGAACTTCTTTTTCATAACTTAAGACACCTTCATGTATTGGATTTCCATACCCAAGCTCAGATTTGTCCCTAGTACTCATCTGACTATTTAGCAGTTTACTAAGGCCTTTAGAAGAACTTTGAAAATTTTCTAGTTTGGTTTTTAATTCTTCCTTTTCTTTTACAGCTCTGCTAATAGTTTTTTATAGTATGTGAGTAAATCAGTTTTGTCATCTAAATAAATTTTCATAAATCTAATCTTTTCCTCATACCAAAGTTGATTTTTCTGATGAGCAACTAATTGAGCCTCTACCTTTTTTAAAGCTTGAGTATAGGCTTGAATTTCTATACTAGCATCACCAAGTTGTTCTCTTTGAGTATCATATAATTTTTTAAGTTTAGAATATGATTCCACACATTCTTTTGAACAAGATGTTTCCTCAGTGTCTGAGCTTGAATTGCTATAAGCCATCAAAGCAAAGTTTTCTTGCTTATCCTCTGCATGACCAGTCCAATCAACACCTTCCCCATCAAGAGTTAACAGAGCTTTAGGTTCCTCCTGTTTTCTAGATCTCCTCCCATTGTCTTTTGCTTTATATCCAATGTTCCATGCATCTCTTCTTCTGCTTTCTTGATTTCCTTTTGATCTGTACTCTCTAGCAAAGTGCCTTATGTTATGACAATTGAAGCACTCAACCTTGGTCTTATCAAAGCCAACTGGTTCCTTGGCATCAAACTGTAGCCTTCTTATTGTCTTTTTGTAAAACTTCTTCAATCTCATGGAAATCATGGCC
>BQNB010127724.1:0-19395 GCA_026074375.1 Tanacetum coccineum
TCGTCTCGACTCCTTTTCAATGTGAAGACTTCACCATATGTATTAAAGAGATCCTTGTCAGTGTTATAAGACTTGAGCAGTGCATCATAAAGCTCCTTCTTATAATCAGCTCTAAGATGTTATTTGCTTTCCTTCATCTTGTCCAGAAAAAAATCTTCGTGAGTTCATACTCTGAGAGAGATGCAGCCGCCTCATAAGTAGACTTTGGTTGAGAGGAAGACCTTGCTAAGACAGCAGCTTCTAATGATTCTGTGACATTTCGCTCAATCACAGGAGTTGCAAATTTTGAGATTGCTTTAGGAAGAATCTGAGGAAGTTGAGTTTTGACTTCCTCTATGATAATAGTTCTCACTGTCGAGTCAATGAGATCTATATACTCCTATTTCTCAACTTGAGCTTCTTTTCTACATTCTGCATTATGTGACTTAATCGCTTTATGGATAGCTTCTCCTAGCTTGTTGTCCATGTAGCGATCCATAATAGCTGGAATTAAGGAGATGGATTGAGCATAATGGTCAACTTGCTTCATTTCTGACAGATCTCTTTCCAAGTTGGTGACTCTATCATTAAATCTAAATACGGATGCGAAGTCTGGAAGTGCAGGAACTGCGGTTGTTGCTTTTGAAGTTGTTGGTGTAGGAGTTGGTGTTGTTTGTTGTGGAAGAGGATTGAAGAAATGAGGTGGTGGAGGAATTGTTGTTGGGATTACCGTTATGGGTAAGGTAAAAAGAGTAGATGTTTGACCGCTTGGTTCTTTAGTATGAACTGTGGTGTCCATCAAGGAATCAATCTCATTGTCCACTGGAGAAACGTTCTCAAAGTTTAGAAGCTTCTATGTAAAGTCGGATGAGACAGAAGAACTTTGCATTGGACCTTCAGTTTTCTATGTGTCATGGACAGTTGTAAGTGTCACATGAGCATCTTCTTCTTCCTGCTCAAACCCAGACTCTTGTGAGACATTGTGTTGATCTGCTCTACCTTGATCAGCATTAGTCATTTCTACATCTTCTTGCCTTAAGTTCACATTTACATCTTTGTACAATTCCTCTCCATCATCAGACTCTTCTTCATTCTCCTCATCATCTACTTTATTAGTGAATTCATCAACATTTTCTTCTTCTTCTTCATGTTCTTCATTGAACTGATTTAGATTAGGAATCGTATCTCTGTCTGACTCAGTCCTTTCTTGATCACTAAAATCATCATCATCACCATCATTATCATCATCATCATTTCCATCACTATCATCACCATCATCATTACCCTCATCGTCTTCAGTGTCATCTTCATCATCATCTTCTTCTCCACTATCACCACAAGACTCTTTGTTACTTTCAGAATCATACTTAGGTACATTAGGAACCCCTGGTTTAACACTAATTCCTTCATCTGTACCAAAGAGCTTGCGTTGTTGCTCATCAGGAACCCCTAATTCAAAATCAGTTCCATCACTTGAGCCACTTGCTTGAGAGATATGAAAGTCTTTCTTGCTTCGTTTTGTAGCCTCCTTAAGCTGAGCAGCTTCAAATATAGCTACTTCCGAGAGTACATTCAAACTTTTGCCTCTATCAGCCTTAACAAGTGCCTTCTTGGTCGGTTTAGGTTTAGAAGCTGGCTTCTTTTGGGAAGGTACATCTTTCTTAGCTTTGGTAGGCTTCTTCTCGAAGGGAGTTTCCTCAGATGAGATGGCTGAATCAGATTTCGTTTTAGGTTTCTTTAATTTTAGAGGTTCAGCTCCTAAAGCAATTGCATAATAAGTCTTGTAAGCTACAGAGTCCAGCATAGCTTGATTTGTCATTGCTTTAGGAAGAATATCACCATATACTTGAGTGTCTTTATATCTGGAGGCCAGTCTCATGGTACCCAGTAAGTTGTCATCCCGAGCAGTGTGCATGAACGTTCTGTTTCTCATTGAGATAGACTTATCCTTTTCGAGGAAGTGATGAATGATAATCTTCATGAATCTAGGATAGAACATCTTGTCTTGTTTCTTAGTGTCTTTGTTATCAATCTGGTAAGCCAAGTCCTCCCAGATTAAGGCAACAAAATCAAGGTTCTTCTTGTAGTACATTCCCTAAAGTATTTGTACTCTTGAGAGTCGTATCTTGATTGTAGTAATTTTAACTCACTATATTATATTAATACACAAAAGTATAGAGAATAATTCCCAAAGTAGCCCTCTAGGAAAATTCTTATACAAATATATACTATGAAAACGTTAATGGGAATTAAAGAAACGCAATCTAAAAAGCAAATATATCAAATTTAAGACCTACAAAAGCAAATTTAATTCCTAAATCTCAAATATTATAAAAATGTTTTTTATAAAAAAGAATTTTATTTTTTTGATTATTTTTCTATTTTCTATGATTTTTTAAAGTTTTAAAACAAAATAAATGCGAGAAAAATTCTAAACTATTAATTAAAAATCCTAGAAAATTACTAAAAATAGCTAATGGTGTAAAGGTTGCAGGAAAAATAAAACCTAAGAAAATAATTTAACAAATAAGCCTAGAAAAAGCAATTAAGCACTCGAAGTGCTTATTTAATCAAAAGCCCAAAAAGGTGTTAAAAATAAAATTGTGTAGGGCAATAACAGATTGCCCTACTGGTGCAGATGGTTAAACGTGTGTGTTATAAGAGGGTTGAGCTAGGTTGAGGTCAGGGTTCGAGCCTTCCTCACCCATGACTTCCCTTGTTCCCCTTTTTTTATTTTTTTGAAAAACTTTTTTAAATTAAAACAAACTTATAAAAACACTTATAATGAGCAACTTTTTGTGAATAAAGTTTTTTTTTTAAAACTTAAGCAATAAGCCAGAATTTGAGATTAAAAACCTCAGAAAAGACTTAAAAGAATTATGAGCTTTTTCACTAAACCTTAGAATCTGGAAAAGCCAATAAGCACTTTTCTCACAAAAACAGTTTACCAAACAGTCCTATAGGGCACTTTTGAGCTTATTTTTAAGTAAGCAAACGGATCCTTATGGCTATAAGACCTATACCATTTGAAATCCTATCCTATAATCTATCTAAATCTACTCTTGAAAAATATTTTGAAATCTATTTAATCTATGAAAAAGCCTATTGAAAACACTAGATCAGACAGAATTCTATTTTTTTGGTTTTTGAAATTTTTATGAAAAGACAAAGGGCAAACTTGCAGATCTAAAACAGATATTAAAATAAGCTTTTAAACTTGAAATAAGCCCTAACTAATTTAGATTGGCCTACAAACTAGTTGTGCTCTAAGTTTGAAAGGCTAAATCCTACTTAAGCTACCTGAATTTTAAGGTTTAAAATGGACTTTTGGTTGATTTTACTTGCTGATGCATATGACACAATATTGACCAAAACACAAAACCACTTAATGCAACCTTAAGAACTTGGCTTCTTTATTAATTAAACACCAAAATATAAACAACTTGGTCAACAAAAGTAACTAGAACAAATTTCAGCTTAAAATGCTTATGAACCTGAGTATTGACCTCAATTCATGTAATCAACTAAATTTCTCTTTTTAAAATTGATTTGGCTAAAACTAGAACCTTAACTCCTAACTTAAAACTTTAAAGGGGGTGAAGTTATAAACATCAATCTAAAGAACCAAAAGGATCCTGACAGTATTAACTTATGTTAATACTGCCTTGAGCCAAACACCCCTTTAGAAAATTTAAACTCATTTTTAGCTTATAATAATGAGAAATAAGGCTCAAACTCTAACTACCAGATGGTGACAAGCTTATATTAGACCTAATGAACAAATATCATCAATCAAATAAGCTACAGCTACAAACTAATTAACTATGCTAATATTTTTGGTTTTTACAACTGTTTTATAACAATAATATGAAAACTAAAACTTATACTAAAAACTAAACACAATAAGCATCAAAAGACAATAATAAGCAATATTAAGCTACTTTAAACAACAATAAGCTACTATTAAGCAGAAAGAAGCTAGAGTGCAATATAAAGCTATAAAAAGGAAAATAAGATCTTACAAAGGCCTTTGCACAAAACAAGGCTTATAAATTTGCTTCAAGAGCTGATTATACAAACAAAGCTCTAGCTTATCATAGATATGCTAGAAGGTCCCGGGAAAGCCCTTCCACCAACTGGTTTCCTTCCAAAAATACTGAGGTACATTTTGGGGTAAATTTGATATCCAATAAGCCCAGTTAAGCGTTTGAAGCTTAACTAGTAGATAACTAGCTTTAGTATATTATAGAGCTATTAAGTTTTTAAGAGTAAAAATGAGCTGATTCAACCCAATGATACCAATATGGTAAACCATGAAATTTTGCTTTAACAGAATAGAAACTTACCTTTTATTGATTATAGGAAACTGATTACAAAACTGTTGAAAAGGAAAAATTACATAAATGAAACGCAATAACTAAAACACTTAATAACACAAAATTATACATTCTATAAAGCTAAAACTACACTAAGTCCTAATATGCCCGTGTGAGTGAGAGGCTTCCTCTTTATATAGGACAGAGGTGAAGGTTCTAGGTCCTTTAGATGCTCCCTTAGTAGCTTTAATCTTGGCCAATAATTTCTATCCAATCATTGCATCTTGATTTGTAGCCCTTGGATAAGAAGAGTCACATGGATTGCCAGCTTGGCAATACCAACTTCTTGGAGGCCTTGTGCTTCTTTTGAACTAAATTTAGTGTAAAATCCCTCATAAGTTGTATTTCTTTGGTGTACGCGTGTCATTCCTTGTGTCAGCTCAACCAATAAGAATCAGGAGTGACGTCTTTGCTTGCTGAGTTGGAGCTTGGCACTAGAATCTTTGATGCCATGTAGGACGAGTGCAGGGAAGTGGATTTTACCCGTTGATTTTAACGCAGGGTGAATTGGGGGAGATGGTGAATAGTGAAAAACGTTTTCCTTTCCCGCTTTATTTAACTTCTTTACACTTTATTTTCGTTTCTTTGACCAAGTTTAAAAGGTGTTGACTTGGGCTTGTGTTATTAAAAGGGTATTGGGCTGGGTAATTTGGGAATGGGCTTGGTTAATTTTTGACTTAATGACCGTTAGTCCTTTTATTGATGGATGACTAACGGTGTAATTAATTTTGGGATTTTTGGTGAAAAGGTTTAACATTGAAGGTCTTTTTTTTGTAATTTCAAGGTTTTGTCTTCACATGAGTTGACCAAGGTTGACCATAGTTGACTTTTGTTGACTTATTCCCGGCTCTTGTGTACTCTTTCCGTCTCGTGTTCATTTTTGTCAGGTTTTTGGCTCTTTTCTTGTGATTTTTGTAATATCCGTACCTACACATCACAAAAGACAACATACACAATATACAAGCATAATTTTCATTATTTTATCTTTTAGGGTCATTTTTTGATATAAAACGGATATGTGATTTCTCACATATCATCTTAACCAAGTCAAGTAACCTCCAAACCACTTTACCTACTTTTTCGGCATGACAAACAGAAGAGAAATAATGCCACCACTGGGTTTCTCGACACCACCTCAGATACCAAATATTATCACCAGTGAAAGACTACCTATGAATACTACCGTGTTTGCCGCCACTACTCCTGAAAATACGCCATATGTATACCGTGCTTCTACTTCGGCTAATCCTAATCCTATGATTAGTCATGCTTTTGTAGAGGCAAATTACGAAGTTCTCAAATCTCTCCTAAGGGAGCGACGAAGGCAGATACGTAATGAAGACCTCCGATCTGGACTTGAATATTTTAATGAGGACTATGACGGAGAGCGAGAGATGAAACCAAGACCTGAGCCCAACAGGGAAGCTACTCCAACCCTTCGGCTAAGGTCTCCTATGGTGTCCATATGGGTAGGCCAGTGAGAAAAGAATCGTAGGATTTGAAGAAGCTCTGAACAGGGAAGGAAGAAGGGAAGGAAGAAATACCGAAGGTAGTAGGCCTTCAGAGACTAAAACAAGGGAAAATGGAAACAAGGGAGTAAATCTTCCCCCACTCTTGGCGGTTCACTTGGGAAGGAATGAAAGCGGTCAACCCCTGCAATCCTCTTTGACCTCCGTACATGGAGGCCACCCAACCTTTCGACTCAACATAGAGTGGGAATCTCTCACCTCATTAACGGTAGCATTCTCTCCACACCAGCGCTCAAACAACCTTGTCATACCTAGTAGTTTGTATACACCTACTGGACTTATGCCTATACATGTTAACCCGTACTCTCAACCATCTACGGGCATTGTTAATGGGCAACCTCTGAATTTCCCCTTCCAGACCCAGATTGGTAATCCTCTTGCTGGGGGAATCTCCGCCTATCATTCACAAGGAGGTATATACTATAGACTTTCACGAACAATGGAATACCCTCATATAATGGGTCTACGTATCCCGTAGTTACCCATTCGAGATAGTTACCCCTTTTATACGCAACCCATGTATGCACCACCAAATATGCCTATGTACCCAAACCCTGTAGGCTCTTTCGCAGATTCAACAGGTTCCGTAACCCCTTTTGTTCGCTGGATCGAGGATTATCCTCTTCCGAATGGACTAAAAATGCCTTACCATATTGGTTCTTACGATGGAAAGGGGGACCCAGATAATTTTTTGCACGTTTTCGAAGGAGCCATTTCACATGCAAAAATGGTTAATGCCCGTAGCTTGTCACATGTTCACATACACCCTCAAAGATTATGCTCGCATATGGTGGAATAGCCAGAATGCAGGTAGCATTCGCAAATATGAGATCCTAAAGGATAAGTGTCGACACGACTTCATCAGCAAAATAAGTTCACAAAGAACACAGTTAGCGGTCCACATATTAAGCAAAGAGGAAATGGCAAAGTACAAGGGATTTCGTTACCACATATACCGACGATACTTTACAGATTCTGGGTCTACACGAAGAGTAGCGTATCTCTGGCTTTGTTCATGGTTTAAAGATAAGAAGCTTGGTTGAGCATCTCTCCATAGATCTCCCATCCACTTATAAAGTGGTCGATGGAAAAAAACTTACACATGATCGAAGCAGAGAAGTTGGAAACCAATGTACTCCCTAATGATCGAAAGGGAAAACTTCAAAAGAGCAAGAAAATCATCTTAGTACAATAACATAGGACAGAAAGGCAAAGATAGGTTCTCACTTTACCGAGACCTAATTCACCGACTAGCTCTCCCAGCCTGTCCAAAAGCCCAAGAAAGATCCTTGCCACAGAAAAGGCAGCTAAAGTTTCAAACAGGCCTACGTCTATGTTTGGAAGTAGACGATCGCGAGATATGTCCAAATATTGCCATTTCTATGAAGATCACGGGCATGACACCAATGAATATCGTCAATTAAGGAACCAGATTGAGAAGCTGAAATCATGGCGAACTTTTCTCCATGCTTGTTGAAAGGGAATCAAGAAAAGAAAGAGTAAAGGCACCCAAAACCACAGCGGTAGAAGGGAAAAAAGCTAAAGGCCACGGCGCCAGCCAAAGCCCTAAATCATATAAGCCAGGATGAGTCATACACAGAACAATGCACTCAAAGGCTTTAGGCCTCGGAAAGCAGGTGAAATTACATCCCTTCAAAAGGTAAGCAATTCTTGGGCACCGGTAATAATTAAAAGCCAAGATCTATTAGAAGAGAGAGTAAGCCTAAGTGATGCACCATGAATAGCAGAAGCTCATGACGAGGTGATCTATGAACATTGCTCATGAAATTAAGAAACGTCAATCAGAGCATCCAAGATAGATTCGAAGGTCCCCCTTAATCAGATTTTCAGGGGAAAAATCCTGGTCTAATGGGGAAATACATCAAGAACTCACGAATAGGCGATGCCCTCTCGCATGACAGGAAACCTCACCTTTGTGATCGTAAAGTTTAAATTCACTGTATAAATATGCACTAGGAAGGACATCAATGCAAGAAATGGAATCGTGGTATCCCACCCATTCACGGGGACTATCAAATTTCACCCAGACGAAGGAATTAGTACGGTATTCTTGACATACAAATTTGATAAGGGAAAAAGAATGGAATGAAGAAGGGTCCCAGAAGACGCCCCCGAAAAAGCAAAAAGGGGTCTTCAGCAGCTATGCTGTGGCAGAAGAAAAGGTAGTCGTTAATGACAAGTATCTGGAACAAACAATCACTTTCGAAAAGCAGATATCAAAACACTTCAAAGGAAGGTTACAAGACCTCCTAAGGGCCAATGCAAATGTCTTTGCATAGACCCATACTGATAGACAGGATTTCCTGAACCTTAGGTTGAGGGAAAACCTTCAATACAGAACACAAGTGAGTAAATAACAAGCCACGTCAATCCAATCAAGCAAAAAAAGAAGGGGTCTGGGCCGGGGCGAGCAGCAGTACCACTGCTGCAAAGAAGTGGAGGAACTAACAAAGGTAGGAATCTTACGAAAGGTCAAGCATCAGACATGGGTAGCCAACCCAGTCATGGTAAAGAAAAGTGACAGAGGGTGGAGGATGTGTGTTGATTTCACATATATAAACAAAGCTTGCCCCAAAGAGTGCTACCCTCTACCTGAAATTGGCTGGAAGGTAGAATCTCTCTTAGGATTCCGACTAAAATTTTTCTTGGACGCCTATAAAGGGTTATCATCAGATCCAAATGGCAGAAGGAGATGAGGATAAGATGGCTTCTATTTCTCCCCCTTCGCAGGAAAGGGTCCTTATGTGACCCGAAAAATGCCTTTTGGTCTACAGAACGCTGGAGCAAACATACCTATAGATTCGTAGACAAGTCTTTCCACAAAAAAAAAAAGATCAAATCGGGAGAAACCTTGAGGCATATGTCGATGACATGGTGATTAAAAGTATGTCCGAAGAAAAAATGTTGGCAGATATCAAGGAGACTTTCGAAAAGTTTCTATCAATCAACATGAAGCTAAATCCAAAGAAGTGTCTTGGTGTCCGAAGAATCCCGTTCTTTAGGACATCTCATTACAAAGTCAAGGGAATACGAGCTAACCCCTCGAAGGAAAAAAAAAGCTATCACACTGATGTCGAGCAACCATAACGACTCACAGATCGAAATGCCCTCAATGGAAAAATAGCACAGCCCTTCCCACCGCCTTTCCTATCCGAAAGGGAGGGCGCCGAAAGGTCCCTTCCATTCTTCAAAGTACTCAAAAGTCTGCACATATAAGAAGAACATACAATGGACGCAAGAAGCAAAAACAGCACTCCAAGAAATGAAGAAATTTGTGGAAAAGCTTCTGCCCAAGAGCTCATGACACCGATACAAGGAGAAGTTCTGATAATGTACCTGACAACTTTGGTAGAGAGCATAAGTACAGCTTTATTCATAAAAAGGAAAGAAGAATAGGTTCCCATTTACTTTGTTAGTAAAGTTCTACAAGGGGCTGAGCTTAACTACCAAGGACTAGAAAAGCTCATACTGGCACTAGTACATACAGCCAGAAGGTTGCGAAGATATTTTCAGGCACATACGGTAACAGTCCTAACCAATTCACCTATAAGGACAAACATAACAAAACCAAAAAATCTAGAAGAGTGGCTAAATGGGCGATCGAGTTAGGAGAGCATGACATTGCGTTCCAGAAAAGAGGTGATGAAACACCTAAGGATTTCTTGACCGAAGTGCCCCCTGGAGACAACAACAAGGAAATAGAAGACATGCCAAACATAAAGTTAAAGAAAACGGAGCTAAGCTGCGAATGGAATCTCTAAACCTGTCGGAGCCCGCAGCCCAATGGCTCCTTAGAGCGCAGAGACAATGCTGATAGATCCTGAAGGTAAAGAGTATACTTATACCCTACGCTTCGGATTCAAAACAACAAACAACAAAGTAGAATACGAAGCACTATTGGCCCGGTTGTGAATAGCACAAGATATGGAAATTACAAGCTTGGTAATTTTCGTAGATTTATAGTTATTGGTAAATCAAATAAAAGGTACCTACGCAGCCAAGCAACTAACAATCAGAGAATACTTAAAGAAGACTAAAGAAGCTTTGAAGGGCTTCGACAGCTATACGATTGAGCACATCCGAAGGAATCAAAATAAAAAAGATGACGCATTAAGCAAGCTCGCTTCGATGACTTTCGAACAGCTTACCAAGGAAGTACTAGTCGAAGTCCTATCGAAGAGGTCAATAAAAGAGAAAGAGATCCTACAGGTTAAAACAAAGGAAGGAGAAAGCTAGATGACTCCTATCCACGAGTACTTGGTGAGTGGTCTATTACCAGAAGATCTAAAAGAATCTAGGAAGATAAGGGTCAAGGCACCTCAATACAAGTTGATTAGAGGAAGCTTGTACCGAAGATCCTTCTACACTCCATGGCTTCGTTACGTCCTTACCACAAAGCTACAACATTGTAAAAGAGATAACACAAGGTTCCTGTAGCTTCAAATGCATAACCACAATTAAATGGTGCATAAATCACAAAGCAGGGAATAACTATTGGCCGTCCAATGTAACCCGAGACGCTACAAAAGTAAATTCAAGCCTGATGAGACATGCAAGAGTAATCGCGATAAAGAAAATAGCTGAAAAGATATGCGATAAACAATTGGAAGTTGTTTAATGGCCGTTCAGTCATTGGCGAGTTTAAAACATCCGAGACCTTACCACACAGCTCCTGAGGCTATCAAATTCTTGGCAAATAGCCGTAGAACACTCCACGAAATGGGAAGAAGCAAAACCTATGACCACTATAAGCGGAAGGCATGCAGAGAGATTCGTATGGGAACACGTAGTGTACAGATTCGGAGTGCCACGAACAATCAGCTCGAAGGACAAAAAGCATTTTCGAGAAGGTATTTTTGCAGATCTCTACAAAGGATTAAATGTCACACAATCTTTCTCTCCTATTACAGAGCACATGGAAATAATGAACCATATAAAAAACAATTGGCTCGAAGTCAACAAGGATGGGTGGACGATCTTGCTCAAAACTATGGGTACATAGAACGCTTCCAATAAATAGCCAAAAGGAGACACCGTTCAGCCTAACTTACGGCTCTGAAGCTATAATCCCAATATCCAAAAACAATGTTGCTAAAGATGATAGGGGAAGAAAAAAGGAAGTTGAAAAGAGAAGCAAAAGCAAGGAGTACAAGCCTTCGTAAGTTTTACATGTATAACTTACCTTTTACAGTCTTTCATATTTAAACAAAAGTCGCGGTTTTAACTATTGAGAAAAGTGTAGCAAACTAAGTGTTCATTAACAAACGTGAGATGATGTAAATCTTTTTACACTACATAAAGAAACGGATTTACTCAAAATATTTAGAGCGTGATGATAACTTATAACAAAGGACTATCAAGGCCATACTAACCTAAGATTTATTAAGTTCAACGAATGAAAGGGATGACGTAAGTCCACACATGAGCCCCATCAAATAAACATCCAAGTAATTCATGTTAACCTTTCCTCCCCATTGCTTCTTCTACAGCCTTGAGGACACAGTAAAGAAGTCATAACCCATCATTAAAAAAATTAACCATCAAGGCCACACTGAGCCTCATTTACCTAAGTTCATACGATGAAAGGATAACTAAGGCCACACATGAGCCCTATAAAAATACCTCAAAAAAAATTCACGTTAACATTCCTATTGTCTTTCCTTGAAGCCTTAGTTACATATTGAAGGGCGGGTCGCAAACCCTTCATTTTGAAAAATCGACAACTAGTCGTATACTAAGCCCACCACATGATCCTCAACTGGATGAAAGCGTGTTTTTTATTATCCTACAAAGATAACGGGTCGAACTATAGTCCCCCACATCCGCAATAGAGGAACTTCTAACATATCACAAAATTTGGGACCCAGTCCCTAAATTTAAATTACCAAAAAGCCAACATACGCTATTCAAACAATGGCCTAGCACACGAACCAATGGTTATAGAATATAAAATACATTGTTATTAAAGGCCAAAGCCTGAGTCCCACACCAAATGTTTAAAGAGGGTACATGCCAACGCCTTAAGGACAAAATTATCACCTACATTTCACAACCAAAGTATCACAGCTGGGACATTGTAATAGAGGCTGGAAACCGAGGATGAGTATCTTTCCCCAGGAGAGGCAACAAGACTATAAGTCTTTGAGGGAGCAGACTTTTAAATGGATAGAGGCTTCTTCGACAATAAGACTTCAACAGAAGCCGAGGGATCTGCTACAAATTCTGATAACCAAGAAAGTCATGGTAGCAAGATCATTACCAGCCTGATTATGCTATTTCTTATATGAAGAATGATAGCCTTTCCACCTTTGTGAAGCGAAGGGATCCTTCATTGCAGCACCCAGCTCAAGAGCCTTACATTCCCCTAACGATAGCAGAATAACAAGCTTGCCAACTAAGCTACCCAAATCATCACTATGGATAAGTTCCATAGCAGCATAAGGAACTACTTTCGAGATAACCTCCATCTATCCTGCCTCGCAATCATCAACCCCTTTCGGATAGATACGTCGACAGCTCCACCACCGGCCTTATCACTTCCAGTGACACAACCGGTGACTCCGAAATGAGAAAGGTTAAATTGGTAACCTGCCCACTTTTGGCTCTCCAACATCATCCTATCAAGATTGGCTTTGTGTTCTTTCACTTCGGAAGATAAAGTGGATATCTTCTCCCTTAAGGCAACCACGTTCGGGTTTTTCTCGAAGTCGGACATGGCATATTCACACTTGGCTCGAAGACCCTCAGACTCTTCCTCTTGGGCTCTATCCCTCTCTATTGATCACATCACACACTCACCTCTAAGCTTCTCAATGACTCCCAACAAATCACGAGATCTCCCGTTCACGGCTTATCAACAAAAGCTTACGAGCATAACAACAGTCATGAAGATCTAACAACTCTAAGTCCATATAATTATCCAAATGGTTTTTCCAAGCTGGAGGAGTAATATTTGAAATCTTGAGATGACAGGCAGTAGCATCTTTAAGCTTAGGAACATCAGAGAGGCCTGCAAAACAAAAAAGGAAAGCAAAATAGTGGGTACGCTCCTGATGCAGCAAAAAGAATAGAGACAAACTCAAAAGATGGAAGTTTACCTTCAATCTTAGCAAGATATTGTTTAGAAAAGAGACATTCACCTTCGAAGCAGAATCTTAGCACGAGTGGCACGAGCAGTCGAAGAATCCAATGAGAAAGTTTTCCTCTTACAGAGGCCTGGATGACCCTGCACCCTAGTCTTGCACTTCCTATTATTCATACGAGCAGCTACACTTCCAGGATGCACAAACAAACAATTCACGTTAGGGCCGTCCCTCCAAGAATCTTGCCGTAGCCTCATTCGACTTACAGTACATATAAAGAAGCTGATGCAGTAAATGAGCCTTTAAGCTCAAAATTGCTGTTTTCCACTTAAACACTTGCACAAAGCTCAAATTACAAACCAAAAACTGTTCTAGCTAGCTTAAGATGTCTACAAGCTAATCCTAATAAGCTTTCTACACTAGAAACACTTATTGCCAACTAAAATTGATGATCAAAGTAGCAAACTCAAACATTGACTCAAAAAGCTTAAAAGGCTAAAAATAGCAATAAGCTTTAACATAAGCTGAGCTTTTGGAAACTTAACCTACCACTTATAAGCTATTAATCCAGATCATGAAAACAAGCATTAAAAAACTAGAAATTAAAATTTAAGAAGCTAGACTAGTTACTACTGTTCTTTGGCTTTTTGAGTTTTTATGAACTTTTAAGCTAAATATTCCTAAGTGATTAAGCTAGAAAATTAGAAACAAGACTTAATCTAACTTAAACTATTCCTAATCTATAAGTCTAATGAGTTTCAAAAGCTAAAACTTATTTAAGCTACCCTAACTTTGATTCAATAAGACCAACAGTATTAACTTATTGTTAATACTGCTAGTGCATTTGACAGATTATCTAAACCAAAAATGCAGGCTAGAAATTAAGCTAGGAATAAAAAAAAAGTTCTAATCTATATTAAGCTATGTAAAATCTATAATCCTACTAAATTTTAGATCCTAAAAGCTACAAACACTAGCTTAAATGAAACTAGAAAAAATCAGCAGTAGCAACCTAAGTTACTACTGCTGATGCAAAATGCAAAAGCACAAAATCACTAATGCAGGTGACCTTTTTGGTCAAGACTGCATAACACACTCCTAATGAGCGTGTCTTGACACAATGCAAACACAAACCAAGCCTAAAAAGTTTAGATCCAATATTAGCTTAACAAAGAAATAGAGATATCTCCCCTGGTGCACAGGCAAAACTATTAAGCCATAAAATCTTCATAAACTTAAACTAATGTTTCAAATCTACTCTAAACCTTATTAAATGTAATAATCTAACTATCCAAAAAGAAATCTCAAAGTTCCTTTGACTTTTGGTGGTCAAACAAGACTAAACCAAACACCCATTTTATTCTACTGACAGAATTGATAGAGCTTATGAAATGAAAATATATCTAGCAAAACTTTATTACCAGATTATACTTAGCTTATATCAACCCTAATAAACATAAATCAATAATAACTTAAGCTAAAATCAAGATCTATAAGTATTCTAACTATATTTTTGGTTTTTTATGAAGTTTTGAAAACAAGATGTGAAAAGCTAAACTCTAAACTAAATTAACTAAAAACAGATAGGAAAACTTGATTAATGATCCAAATGAAACAAAAATAAGCTCAAATAAGTAACAATATAAATAAGCAAAGCTAATTAAGCAATTAAGTAAATATTAAGCTAGAATTTAAATGACAAGGAAATTAAAGGAGAACTTACAAGATGCTTCAGCTAAACAGAAGCTTAAACTCAAATGAGCATCTACAAGCTCTAGCTTATCCTATTGGATAAGCTAGTAAAGTCCATGGGAACCCTTCCATAATTGGTTCCCCTTCCAAAAGCTTTTAAAAGTCCAATGAGCATAAGATATTTAACTGATTTATTGATTTAAGTATTATTAGGTCTGAATTAAGCTCAATCTTATCTTAGAGACTAAGAGAGCTTTTGAGAGCTTATAGAGAGCTTATGAGTCATTAACATGAGACACTAGAGCTATTTGAGAATTTATAACAATTTTATTAAAAGAAGACTGACTTTCATTTACTAAAAGCTTGTTACATTACTGGAAAGAGATTGCAATAGGAATTTTAAAGAAAATACATGAAAATTTCATAAGCTAAACTAAATTAAGCTAAAAAATTACAAGAAAAGAAGATCCCCTTGTGTGTGTAAGTGAGGGCCCTTTTATAGCTGCTGAGAGAACCTTTTAGGGTCTGAGCACTCTTACACACTCCTTTTAATCTCCACCCTTTATTCATTCCAATCATTTGATATCTACTTTGGGACGTTGGATCGCATATGTGCACACACGGATTGCCAGCGTGGCAATCCGTGATTGTGACACCTTGTGCTTTCCCTAAGAGTGACTCAAGTGTAAATATCCCCATTCCTTGTGCTTTCTTCATATTGACGTGTCTTCTCTTTGATGGGTAATGACCAATGAGAAAGGTTTGTGACGTCTAACTCTGCCCATGTGTAAATGATCCCATGAATTGTCCTTTGTACCCTCTAATTGGTAAAAGCCCTCTTGTTTTGACCCTTTGGTGAATTAGGGAGGACGCATGAACAGTAATTGTTCTTGGCACCCTTTTTTTTTAAGTTTAACCGAATTGGGTAAAACAGGTATAACTTTGGGTATTGGCAAGAATGGCCCTTGTCTTTGATAGGTAAAAGTCATAGTATTAAATAACTTTCAATCATGGCAGAATTGGCCCCTGGACTTATATAAAAGAGTTATGGGTTGGATATTGGGCTTTTGTTTTGGGCTTTGGATCCGGGTGAGGTTTTTTATGGATAATGGGCCCATTTAGACTTTAAGGACCATTTGTGTAACTTTGGAAACTTGAGGGACTAGATTTGTAACTTTGAATTTTTGTCTTTAGTGTTGACTTTGACTGTTTGACTTGAATTGACCAAAGGCTTTGACTTTTTGGCTTGATTTCCCAGCTTCTTTTGTGTTCTTCTGTTCCTCGTGTCTGTGTTTGCCTGTTTTTGACGGTTTTCTTATGATTTTTGTCTTATCCGTACCTGCACACACAAAACACAAAAACAAGTCTTTCTTTGCCATTTTAAGTGTGTTTTTGGTCATTTAGGGTTAATTTTGGTATAAACGGATATGTGTATTTCACACATATCATATCTTATCAAGGCCATATACCTTTCCACAAAGACATTTGTTGATGACTGATGCAAATGTTCTCCATGGTTGATGTAGATGATCAACAATTACATCAGTGATGTACTTGATCTGTCCAGAATGACCAAGTTTACGGATAAAAGATAGAGCTTCCTCTTCAGTTGGTGGTTCATCAAATTCTTGACCCGGAACCCTCGGACAAATGTTGAGAATATCTTTGAACACTTCAGCATTCACAAAAAACCTTTTGTTGTCGATTTTGAATCGATATGATGCTTTGTGTTTGTTGACGGTGTCCCAGAATTGATGCATGTAGATTACTGGAACTTCAGCAGTGATAAGAAATGCAGGGTAGCATGTTGTAAGAGCAAGGGCATCCAACACTACTTGGTAAGTAGGTTCCTTTGGTTTTATTCTAGGATTGATCCTCATGTTACACTTGCCAATGACACGTTGGTTCTCTTGAGATACTAAGGCATTGTCTATTGCACTTTGTTGAGCTTTGTAAGTCATGGTTCTGCTAAGAATTTTCCAATACATTTTATATATAACCAAGTTTATATATGACACTATATGGCATTCTGTTTAATGACAAGCAGGCATTTAAATTGAAAAATTAAGATTATTAACAAAGGATTAAGCATACTTAGACAAGCAAACATGTAGCACTCATAGGAGAATACCTAAGCAAAACTAATTCGCCTCCTTAAGAAACATATTAATTCTCCTCCTTATGTAAGAAGACTAATTCGCTTCCTTAAGAGAAAACTCTAATTCGCCTCCTTAAGAGAGTCTAATTCGCCTCCTTAATAGAAACGTCTAATTCGCCTCCTTAAGAGAAAATTCTATATCGCCTCCAATAGAAGGAATTAATCCGCCTTCTGAAGGAGGGGATTAATTCGCCTCCTGGAGGTGGATTAATTCGCCTCCCATTAACAATGCTTAATTCGCCTCTGTTTTACAAATTTCTTAACTTAGAGATTTTAATCATCATCAGTCACTCAACCAAGAACCTTACTGTCACATTATTGCAACTGAACCATTTCTAATAAGAATTAACCACAAACTTGCCACAAAATTCAACTTTGAACAATAAATCATACAAAATGCACAAACATTCATTAATTTTGTTCAAACAAAGGTTATTACATCACGAATGCATACAATGAAGGTTTCTAACACATACAAAACATAAACCCATCAACTTTATCTATTTCTACCCATTTTACCACATTTTCGCATACAAGAATCAAGATAAGTACAACCATATGATAAACCATATTAGAAACTGTTTTACACGAGTGTTCTACACCCTTAGATAAACACGAACAAAAACCCTCAACTAATTTAAGGTTTCACATACTTTTGATTTTGAAGAACCCTAGATCAATTTTTAAGGTTTTCGCATTCAAAAATGTGATTTAACCTAATTCATTTGATAGATATGATGTAGAGGGTGTGGGGAACAACTTCTTAATTGTACCTTACTCAACACGTTCGATCGGGTCAAAAATTACTTCTTATTCTAACCAACGGAAAACCTACATTCGTGTCTTAACACTTATTATCAACTACTAATATATATTTTTATTTTTTTCATTTTTTCTGCAAATAAAAAAAACTTAAAAATTTAAAATTTTTGCTATTTTTGCAGGAAAACGGGTACGCGAGAACAAAACAATAAGCAAGCAACATCAAATCGATAGATTCCCTCCCCAAACTAAAACGAAACATTGTCCTCAATGTTTAAGGCGGGTCTCTACGTAAATCTAAGCCGTTTATTAATTATGCAAAGATAAACGTTAATCGATAAGATGAAAGGATATCGGATTTCCCCAAACTAATTGCACACTCGAGTGAACCGGGACACAACACCGAACACGAGAGGCTTCAAAAACTGTTGGTTCAATCCTACAAAAATCACAACAAACAACAAACAACGAAAGATCGGAAAAGGCTAGCCTTAACACATCACAACACATTATTTATTAGAAAATAGAAAGAAGAAAGAAAAGGATAAGCATGGGGTGAACTCCCACGAAGCGGCTTGTTTTTGTTCACCGAGTCGCAAGCTCGACTCGATCCCTGAATTCATTCGTCCTTAGGGAGAGTGAAAATGGAAGAGAAAATCTCAATCGGGCTTTCATTAATGTTTGGACAAACATTAAAGCATATGAAAGGTCCATCCCGATGAGAGGCCACCGGCTCTAAGTGGAGATGCCGGGGTCAAAAATGGTATCCTCATTTTTGGTGGAGGAAAGTAAGGGAGAAATCTCAGGGTAGGTGAGACACGGGAGAAAAATTCGAATGATAAATGTTAAGCGAAAGTAATCGTCATCTTCAATATTTGCAAAAACATCAATCTCACCTCCCCCTGGGTCAAAACATTCATCTTCGTTTAGCTCATCAAAATCGTTCTTCACGGCCGTATCGGGCTCAACGTCAAAGGTAAAATGATTATACTCAGCAAGGGGAACAAGGTCATCGTTAAGCAATTCTTCAAGTAAAAGAATGTCCCCTTCCGAGTCATAGTCACTTTCAACACCCGGTGGTGTTGAATCATCTGAAGCAAGAAATATGTCGATCTCCTCCATAAAAGGGTCACTATCCTCAACGAGGATAGGAGATGGAGAGAGAGACTCGATTGTAGCATTAGAATATTTAGAATTAGATTCTTCCGGAGGTCGAGGAGATGAATTATCATAGAACAATCTCTCAACACGACGAATTTCTTCCTCTGGATCATAGTCGGCTTTATTAATTCCCGGTGAACTTGGTTTAAGAAGAGCGAGTTCATCGGCGAACTCCTCGAGGAGAAAATCAATCTTGGGAGAGAAAGTCATAAAAGTATCACGATTGATTAATGATTCAAGAAGATAAGACTCGGTATCAAAACGATCATTTTTCGGAGTAGAATCAGGGTCTTCATTATGAATCGAATTAAACTTACTAGAAATGATTTCCTCGTCAAGATCAAAAGAGGGTTTGAATAAGTTTTAAAACTCATTTAAAACTCATCACTAGAGGTAGAATCGTCGAAGAGAGGATTGGAAAACGTTGAAAAATTGTCGTTTGAGAATCATCACAATTGGGCACATCACACTCACATTCATCCTCGGACTCTCTTGGGTTATGGACAAGGTTCTCAACGCTAGACTTTATGAATTCGTCTGATTCTGTTTCTGAAATTGCGTCAAGATGTTTGTCCACCATGATGAGAGAGTCCGTTTTTGGTGAATCAGGTGTGATTGCGGTAGAACATGTCATG
>BQNB010127725.1:1158-17379 GCA_026074375.1 Tanacetum coccineum
TGAAGCGTTACAGAGATATGCATGCCAAATAGCGTTGATTATAAACTCAAGAAATATGATACTAATCGTGCTAATGGTGTATGTACTTGCGAAGGTTGTTCTTGAATGTTTACGCCCAATCAAGGTAAACATTCTGCTTTAGCAGATCTTGCTTTATCAACTCTAACCCGTGTAACTAACTGTGGCTCTTTAATATTTCCATTATATCACTCTTATTGTGTAGATTCAAACCAAGTCTTTTCTAAATGTGGCATGGTTAAAACCATGGCTTAAAGGTCTGCAATAGTGGAAAATTTACAAAATATTAAGTTCATATAACTGTTGATTATGTGTATACACACACCCACCCACACACATTTTAAGTTATACGAGCTTCACTTATACCTTTTTTTGCTTAACTGACAAGTTAGCCAATTGCGTTCATTCATCACTAAACTCTAAAGAGATCTTATAAAGAAATAAACAGACACACTTCCCACTCCACAATGTTTCCCATGGATAACTTGCACATTAGCTGATACTTTCTATTGCTGATTTTGGTGAACAGATGGGGGTTGTCATGTTATCTTTTATATCCGGATGTAAGTATTAACATTTTGTTCTTTTATTCTTTCCTTTGTTTCTAATCGCGTGTCACTTCACATGCTATCTGAAGTGGAGAAATTAGAATTCGTTATGTTTCTCGGCCAGACTTTATTGATTTTTAAGTGAGCGCACATCTTAGATTTATTTCATAAACAATCTAAGAATTTTTTGTACAAATGCATTGAAACAATAGAAAGAAAGAAAAAAGCATTTTATTTTGCTATATATAATATAAAAATAATAATAATAAGAAAAAAGAAAAGAGCCGTAAGAGTCTTATGCATATAGACATCTTTCGCCATATCATTCTAATACTTCATGTTTGTTCCATAATGATTGATGTACTAGACTGTGTTTATTTATTAATTAATAAACTTATATCTTATGTCTTATATATTGTGTTAACTGTACATCAACCGAAACCATGAAATGCTTTCTATCGAGATGTACACATGTTTTATTGTTGATGTGATACCAGAAAGAAAAAGCCACGTGAGCATTGGCGGCTAAGAATGCCAAGCTTCCCAAAATGCAGCAGAAACTACTTGGTCGGAGTGATGTTGGCCAACAAGGATTCTATACAGGCATACATGGGTCTACCAAGATTAAACCTTAGTTTTTTAGTTGTTCTATTTTTGGATGAAAGGAATATGTAGGCTTTACGATGAAGTTTAAAGATTCGTTGATGAGATATAGATGGTAAATAAATAAAGTATACTTTGCAATGACGGATACTTTATTAAGTTTTATTTCCTCTTATTGGATTACCATTCATTTCTTTTCGTTCGTTATTCACTCTTTAAAAATTTCACGTGGTTCGTAACTCATTAACCGTTAATCAATTTTTCACTTGGATACTCACACAATAAGCCCGCCCATCGGGCGGGCTTTACGACTAGTACGGATATTTATATCAAGTATACTAATAAAGTAGTATCTATGTGTATATGTGTGTGACCCTATAGGCTCACGTATTTCTAGCCATATAAATATCCGTACGACATGAGCACTTCCCAACATCCTTGTTAGTTTTCGTGCAATGCTTCTATGTAGTTGGTGTGCTTCGTTTTCTAGTGTATGTGGACCTTCCTCAGTGTTAGTAAGGCCTTCTACTTGGAATGGTCTGGGGTGGTTGTAGGTTACCTTAGATAAAGGAGTTTGCGAGTTTTGTTCAACAACCATTTTTATTAAAAACTTGTCAAGAAGAAAAAAATTGTGTTTTTGGGTGAGAAATGAACAAAAATAAGCTAAAGTTTGTGTCTATTTCGTTTCATGTCCCCACAGATGGCGCAATGTTTGCGTAAAGCATGTAAAACATGATTAAGAGATGTTTTGGGATGGTTGTGTTATCCATGATAGTACACACACCCGCACATGTTCATGTTGAGAGTAATAGGATTCTGAACACGGTCCGGTGCGAGATCCACGTCATCGGATTCCATGACACACTGTTCATCAGAGGATTCCACTTTACCCATACTACACCCGCTTTGGTTCCATCTCTCCGTAGGACCGCAGGTATGGCCGTGCGTGTTTCGCCTGCGATGTCACCTAGCCTCTCTGCCAGTATAGCAGAGGTGGCAGCTATGTCTGATTCAACATTCCGTAAGAGGTTTAGGTCCTTTTATGAGAGTTCACCATCATCATCACCACAAGGACCTTCTCTTCACGGAAGCGTTCTCGGGGGGGTACATCTGAGTTAGTAGAGTGATGATGGAGGACGAAGGAGTAGAGGAGAGTTCAGATTCTGATAGTGAGAGTAAGGACGCAGAGGACGAGGGTTTTGCTGCAAATGACGAGGGTCTTGCTGCAGGGGGCGAGGCTCTTGCTGCGAGGGACGAGGGTCCCGATATAAGAGTTAAGAGTCTTGGTTTAGGAGGGGATGAGGCTGTATATGAGGGTCAGCAGCGGGCAGCCTAGGTTGTGGAGACAGCCGTGGGTGAGCCTCTAGGATTAGGTTATGGGGAGTTGAGACGCTGGGAGATAGCGTCGAGGGAGGGCCAGATGCCCAGCGTATTCTAGGTAGGTCAGGGTTATGGATTTGTACCAGAGCCTGAGAGACCAAAGAGAGTGTCAGCATTTAGGCAACCCACACTCCCTACATGGATAGACCCGGAGGATGGTAGGACTTACATTGATGTTCCTGCTTACCCTCCACTAGCACCACCTGTTCAGACACCGCCATATCCTGAGTGGTCGTCTGGTTCACTTCCTATTTCACCAGCACATTCTATCGTTTCTTCACCTATTTCATCACCCATGATATCACTGACCGTTCCATTGCCTGTAGCTTCACCCGCTACGACTGAGGCTGAGGGATTTTTGACCGAATTGGGAGCCCAAGTTGAGATGCAGGGAGGATTGATTTATGATCATACGGTACGATTAGGGGAGCTATCACCTGCTTTGTTTGAGAGGTATGATACGAACATAGGAGAGTTGTTTACTAGGTCAGGGGCAGTCAGGGATGATATCTTCTCCCAGAAATATTGATTTAGGAGCCTAGAGCATGAGAAGGAGAGAACTGTCATGACGGTTAGAGCTTTATGGAGGCCCGTGCTAGCATTGGAGGCATGGGCAAGGCCTGTTGACACTCGAATGGCAGATATGTCACGGGGAGGGTATGATGACCATAGACTGGTTCATGACATGTTAGTACAGCAGGCCGCTTTGCAGCGTGAGCTACAGGAGATGAGAGGTCGTGTTACTGCTTTGGAGCTGGAGAGAGACCGTAGGGAGCAGCAGATGATATAAGATTGGTTAGGGCTTTTGTATAACACTAAACCGAGTAGCATCGGTATTACGATTAGAAAAGTTTTCTTTTTGTAGTGGTAGTTATGACAAATCCTTCTTAGTCGTTAGATGATTTGTATTGAAATCATTTTCATGATAGTGAAGGAATTTTGTTTGACATTTTTTTGTGATTAACAGTACTTAGTGTTATTATCAGTTGGATGGATAAGATCAGTGCTTGTGAGCACAGTTACCCGTGCATGATTATGTTACAATTAGTCGCTCGTGTTAGGGCGGACACCCATATCCTTGTGAGGGTTAGTGTACGATTTAGTTGGTATATTCTGTAAACTTGAAATGTATTCGAGTTGATCGATTATACCGTTTCGTTAGAAAGACTAATAGGAAGGTGAGAGACCGTGAATAGTCACGGGGAAAGTTGGAAAGAATTATAGTGATCGAATTTGAAATCCGATCATACTTTTTCGTGTGTAAGCTTTTGAGAGGTATCTTGACCTACTTAAGTAAAGTGAGATTTAAGGTACTCGTTGAGTAGGATTGGTTTGAAAAAAGTTTAAAGCAAATAATGATGAGGGTTAGACAATGAAACGGTCTTCCTAGAAAGGTAGAGCCGGGAGTTTTTGACCAAGTAAGGTTTACTTGGGGATTTTGAGTGAGTATTGGCAAAAGAACCGTAGACGTTCTTGAAAAAGTAGAATGTGAGTCGTGTTATGTAGGACACATCCTCGAGCAACTGATGTACTTCATTTGGGGTTTTGTAAAGGAAAATTCCTCTTGCATCTAAGATAGCTTGGGTTGGCTCGTCTATCCCGTGGTAAAATATTTAGATTATGGTTCCTCGTCCTAAACCATGTCCATGACAACTACGAAGTAGATCCTTCATACGTAGCCAAGCGTCGACTAGTGATTCGTGATGTTGTTGGGTGAAACCTCGAATTTCTCCCATGAGTCGGTCAAACATAGCGGGTGGAAAGAATCGGCTTACGAAAGCTTGTCTCATTTCTTCCCAAGTGGTTATCACACCGGGACTTAGTTCGTTGAACCAAATCTTGGCTTCTCCCGCTAGGGATGATGGAAAAAGTTTTAATTTAATGGCATCCGCGTTGGTGTTGCCATATCGGAACATTCCACATATTTCAACAAATTCGGCGATGTGCTTGTGCGGATCGGCCCGTGAGCGTCCGTCGAATTGTCGATCTTTGATCATGGAAAGATGGTGTCCTTTGACGGTGAAGTTGTCTCCAAGGTCAACCGCGACAATAGCGGCCTCGGGAGTGGGTGCTACGGCCCGATTGTTTCCCCACATGGGTTGGTCGTCGGCCATTAGGAAGGGTAGGTCAAGAAATGGGTTGTAGACTACTTCGGCTTCAAAAAGATTCTCGAAAGGTGGATATTTGGTTTTCGGAACTCGGTCTTCAATGGGTATGAACGGGTTTCGCTTTTTCTTCTTTCTTAAGGTTTGGTGGATAAAACGTTCGGGTTCGGAATAAGGAGTAATTGGGTTTTGTCCAGCAGAACGTGTTAGCATTCAAGGGCAAAACTCAATTAAGATCAAACCCAGAAGGATTTAAAAGATTTGGAAAAAATGGTTTTTTGTCAGAGACTGCTGTGCCGGGCGGCAGAGGGCTGCACCGAGTTATAAGTCTAGGTGTCCCCTCTTCTTACAAGCTAGCTTTTTGAGTGAGTTCTACAAGCTAGCTTTTTGAGCTTTTTGAGTGAGTTTTGCACCGGGCGGCAGGGAGATCGTCGAGAGGTTGTGCCGGGGTGGCAGAGGACTGCGTCGGACGGCTCCAAGGTTTCTGTAAAAAAAAATTATTTTTTAAAACGTGGCACCTAGGGACAATGGGATTACGAGATCTAAATCGTAAAACACGATCAAATCCCCGGCAACGGCGCCAAAAACTTGATGCGTGCGATACAAGTCAGTTTTAAATTTATAACTCGGTATACCAAATTCTTAAGCAACACATACGAGCAAGTGAACTCGTCCGTAGTAGCAAGATATTGAATGGTAAGCCGGGATCGTTCGCGGGGATTTGGGTGTTTCAACTTGATAAAGATTTCAATGATAAAGGTCCTAAGATGCAAGCTAACAATAATGAAAGTGATTCAATATTAATAAGATGTACTTGGTTGGATTTAGTTTGGGAATCCGATTCAATATGATAGTCGCATAAACTAACAAGTTGATTAAAAGAATTGGAGGTTATCCAATCTATTGTTTCTAAAACTTTTTATCTTCGTCAAGACTCCTAGTGAAAAAAACAAGCATTAGATGCAATCAATCAATTCAATACTAAGACAACCTCCATGAGTTTGATTTGCGGTTCGTTTCATAAATCATAGACATCGATAATTATGTTCCTAGTTATACCAAACCGCTTAAGAAATGGTCAATACAAAAGGTAGCCGATCGTAGACAAAAAGGCGACAACTGATTGATTAACAATACCCCTTTCGGCCAATGATATTCTCAACAAACAATCCGGTTGATAAAACTATACCACTTAGAACATAAGAACAAATAGATCTAAGACTTAGCTTGAATTTGAATTAACATGCCACACTATCATAATCGAATCTTCGTACCACAAACTTCATCTAATCAATCACATAAATGGACTATCCACTCATATTAAACAAAGACATAATTCCAGAAAATAATGCATTCATAAACATAATGAGAGTTCTTACAAAAGTATTGAAAAAGCTTAAAGGAAGGTAAACTAGGAAATGACAAACTCGTGACTTAGAGGGATCCTTCCTCCTTCTTGGCTTTCCTGGAGCTTCTTCCTGACTTTCCTAGACTTAGGAGGCTTTGGAGAGGAGTGGCGACTATGAAGATTAGGTTTTTAGAGTTGGAGAATAGTGAGGTGTGTGTTAAAATGAGTCATAGGGGTCTCCTATTTTTACTACTTTTAATGTCGGTTCCAGGGTCTAAAGGGATGTCCAAAGTCGGTTTAGAGGGTCTAGATCCTTCTTGATTGTCCAGGTTTCTTCTAGAGTGAAATGAAAAACGTGAGCTCCAAGAACCGGGAGGCAAAGCCTCCTGCCGGGTGGCTGGGTGCTCGCTGGTGAAATCATTTTGTTGAATCTTTCGTTTAAGGCTCTTGTTCTAGTTGTGCTTGGCCGTGGGTCTTCATACTTCACCATATCTTCATTACAACTTGATCTCAGGTCTTGGAAGCTTGAGTAATGAGATTTCTACTTCTTTGAGATGGTTCCGCATTTGATTCTGACACGTGATTCTTCGTACTTGAGATAATCTACGCATGTTCATTTATTCTTTTCTTGTTTTCCTGTATTTAGCTGCAATTACACTAGAAAGCATATCTCGACATAATCGAGTAACAAAATCATAGGCAACTGACCAAATAACTAATACAAAAGTATGAATAACGCTCTCAAAACATACTCGATTTGAGCGTTATCAACCTCTCATTACTTAAAAATACAATCATATATTCACATTGTACAACAATTAAAAGCATATATATACAAGAGCGCATATATGATGTCTCCCTTAAATAGTGGTGCATATAGTTTTGATAACCGGACCGAACAAACGGGTTCAACTGGGAACCGGAGTCACCATCGGTTCGGCTAGCCAATAAAAGCCTTCCGAAGACGAACCGGAGTGGACCAATCGGAACCGATAAAAACGGGTGAACCATGCCTCACCGGGATCAAATTCTTTTTATTTATCTATTTAATGGTCACAGGGTACCCATCACCGCAATGCGCGAATTCCCTGGTAGTTAATTTATGAGCCGTAAAGTACATGTGTATTTCAAGGATTTTCATATATTTGAGTTTATAAAAAACGAAATTTTTATCTTTTGTCAAAATTTGGAAATATTTAAGTTTTTCTTAACTGGATTTTCTTTTTTTAAATATCATTAATTCTGTTATAATCATATTTCCCGATAAGGGAAGTTGCAAAAATCCTATATCAAAAAGCGTTTTATTTAATTATATAAAACTAGTTTTAATGCCCGTGCACGCACGGGGCTAAAACATTAATTTTTTTTAAATATATATAATTTTAATTTATCTGTTTTATAAGTTATGTATGTATACAGTATTATCGAAATCGTATGAAGATAATAGATTTATTAAATCTTTCATATATTACGCAGTAGGATAATTAATATTTTTTTTCTTTTGATTTACCTGTTTTCAAACTCGACTCAAGTGAACCTCTGAGGCCACAAGGGGAATAATTTTCTCCTTGTTATATTCGAACAATTTACTTCCACTTTCGAAAACACGTCAATGAATTAAATACTTTTTTAGAAATTCATTTTAGTACGTATTAAACCAAAAGAAAAGAAAATGTAATTTTTTCCAAACCCACCAATGAATAGCAAGAAAACCTTTTTTTATTCACGATAATTTATGTGCTTGAGTGTTTTTCTATTTGGTTGTACAACATGATTTTATGCCGACAATGAAAAATCCATTAAAAAATCTTCGGGTAGATTTGAGATGTGATTAAATAATGTTAAATCTTTGTTGGAAGTAATAGTTGTTTGCGTTTGTTGTACTTTAAAATATAAAGTTTATGGGTATAAAGTTTAAGGAGCTATTTGTTTATTTTTTAAAGTTATAATAAAATTTGTAAATTTATAAAGTTACATTTAACTCTATATAATTTATTTAAAATTAAACCACTAAAGTTTTATTAATTACCTCATCTTTTTTAAGTTTTTGTTTTCACAAATTCGACACATAAGCATGGTACGGCCTGAACGCGACCTGATACGTTAAAAGTCGCCCAGACGGTACAAGAAAATAAACTACAACCGACGGGTCTGAAACAGTCTCAGAGTAAAATCCGTAGCTATATATCACTCTGGTTCTTCTTAGTACGTAATATGTTTACAAAACCTTCCAAAAAAATCACATTTTTCTACGTAAGTCTCAATACTTTAACAGTGTTTACAAAATCGTACAATAAAGTGTAGCAACAAATCTTGTACGTAAACGCTGACGAAATTTAGAAACAATGTACTTATTAGCTAACATTAACGTAAAATCAGAATAAACGAGACGAAAAGTCTGTTGCATGTAGTTGCATACCTTAAATCTTTTTTACTAGAGCATCGACCTCCGATCCAGGCAAAGCATGATACCAGTTTATCCCAAAATTGCCCTCCGTAAAAAACAATTCTGTAACATAATAAGGCTATAAAGTCGAAATAAGAATCAAGGATATGCTCGCAGAATATTGAAAGGAGAACTTTTTATTACACAATACGTGACAAAAGAACAACATTTGTTACGTAGTGAAAATCAACCCGGTTAAGTCTATGATCTGACCAATTGGAGTCGAAGGACAAACCTGTCACAGATGAAACACATCCAGGAACAGCAACAACAGTTTTCGGAGCTAGTCAATGTTTGACGCAGATTCATTAGGAGAACAAATAAATGGTTGACATTTGGATTATAGATATGGAAGTTTTTGTTACCTTGGTAGTGTCGTTGGTAGGATTCTTTGGTAGCAGATAGTCTGTTGGAGTGGTGCCGTCGCCATTGCTAGACTTTGAACATGCACTGTTACTTCTTTTAATTCCAGACAAAGGTTCTTAAGGGATCCTGAAGTTATGAACTCTACAGGTTATCTTTCTCTCCATCCGCTTCACTTGTCTTCTTTTTCTTTGATATTTCTTTGCTATTTGGCTAAATTTGATACCACGGTGTCTAATATGGATGGTTATAGTTTTATAGTTTTCCCGTTATACCCAAGATTACACTTGTTATCTAGTCTTGCATATTTTTCAAATCAACCTTAAATGCATTAAGCCTAACCTTAGCATTCTGGATTTCTGGTCACAAATACCGTATACAATGTACATATCTTAATAACTAGACGCCCCCAGTATCTAGGATTTTATGGAACCATGTGACGTGTGATACAATCTTGTAGGGAACTTTCTAAGAAGGCACAGAAAGCAAACAACATGTGGTGGCGGTTAAGTGGTTTGCTTGGAGATCAGGAACCGTTTGTTGATGTACATTCTGCTGCAAGCCGTTTTCACAGTAGCAACAACGGCACACACGGTGCCAATATTTCTGTCGTAGGAATTGCACCTCGCATTTCAATTCCTCAAGGTGTCGGCAACTGAGTGGAATGGCGGTTCGTTCTTACTAGAAGTCATGCCACGACAAGTCGTTGGAAAGAAAGAACAAAAAGTCGCCCAGCCTGTACAAGAAAATTACCAGCAGGACCCAATTCATGAAACTACAACCGAGGTAAATCACGGGTTTGAAACCACAGAGAGATAATCCCACACAAACACGAAGACATTAATTGATTTTATGATTCGTGTCTAGTTGTTTTACTTTTCAGTATTTCTCTTTTATCTTTGTTTACTTGTATGATATAATGCTTATGAAACTTGAGAGAAAAAAATAAAAGACGCACCAAACCATCCTCAAATATTAAATTGTGTTCCTTATTTATTACGATAAGCTTGATGCAACAATATAAATTATCAGAAGAAGACCACAAACGATATGAGTCCCGATTGGTTTGTCTACACATGTCAATATTGACAATCTATTAAACAACTAAAGAGGATGCTTACAAAGAAAATTACATAACAAAATAGCCTATAAATTGTTGTATTTTTCTTTGATGATGTTATTTTTATACATAAATGATACTTCATTAGTAGTATATATCCGTTGCTTAGCGTTGATTCAGACCAGAAAATTTATTCAATTCAGTTCTTGAATTTCTTTCAGATATGTATTTTAAATATTGAATGATACTTCAATGAATGATATCACTCTGTTACTCATGAAATATCATGTTAAAAACTGAATTTAATTAAAGGTCTTTTTTTTTTGGGTAAAGGGTTACCACTGTAAAATATATTAATCAGAAAAGTTAAGTACAATAGAATGTGGCTGAAGTACCACATTAATCTCAAGCTAAACTTGAACTTCCATTAAGACATTTGAGACATGCCTCAAAAGCCACTAGCTAACAATATAAATCAATTAGTACTGAAGGTCATGCCACAAAAATAAGGAAAACATGAAAGAAAAAAGAAAACGCAGATAGTGTTCAGACGATAGGATGGAAATGTGAATAAAGAGAGATAATCCTAGGATTAGAAGAGAAAAGTTGGTACATCCTAGTTTTAGAAACAAAAAAGCAATCCTAGTTTTAGAATTTTTTCCCTAAATAAACATAAACCACATGCATGATAGATATCCCAGTCCAACACAAAGTCTTTGTGCCACACCGGAGCTACTGACGCCCTCTTCGTCCGTCTTGATCCCTTAGCCCTGGCGTATCAGTACCTAATATTTAGCCAACACAATAATTCAGTAAGTGAACAAAACATCAATTAGACCAACTTATTCAAAACATTTTCATGGTAGTCTAATGCTAACATACTATATCGCATACATGGCTTGTACCTAATGTTTAGAGTAATTGACTCACATGTCTTTACATTGAGAGACACTGCCTACTCATCTTATCCTGAGTTCTCAATTTACCTTTTATAGCTAGCCATAGGATAAAAGAATGCCTAGGAATGCTTTAAGAGAACCAAACCAACTTTCACGAAGGGAATCAATTCCCTTTCTTGACTAACAGAATATTAACATAGAAGACTTGGTGAAAAATCTGTTTAGATTACCTGTTTTTATCTCTCCTTTTTGATACAAACACTCTTATTCAGATTTTCATGCAAACTGGAACGTTGTAAACAAAAAAAGCCCACATATCAAACCCTCCCAAAACCTTCTGTAACAAGTAAACCTCTGTAACAACTACTGCATACCTCAAAACCCTCCCACAAATCAAATCCTACCCTGTTACAATCACTAAAATCATCTCGGAAATTGTTTTTGTTTCAGTTTGCCAAACACCCCTTTAAGTGGTCAATGAAAATTGTACATATATCTTGCCAGGTCAATGAAACTTGGTTAAAATAGCTCGAAAAATGTCCGCTTTATCTGGAAAATTGTTGCTGCCACAGTGGGTTAACGGGTAAAAATTGGAATTTTTTTTTGAAGTTGACTGGATGAGACTAACTTCAGGCAGTGCTATAAGGAATTAATGAAAATCTCAAAAAACAAATGAATTTGATGCATTATTTTTCATTAATGATGTTCCTTTATAGCACTTCATCAGTATGTTTTATGTTCAAAGTTGGGCAAACTTAACTGGCCTTAAGTTTTGACTGTTTAACAATAGCTTCATTGACCACTACACACATCATAAACGAAGAAACAAAATGCTTATTTGCAGCATCAGTCAAACACATATTCTTGAAAAGGGTCACATGTAAGAAACTAAGAATGCATTCTATAAACTTCAGACAATGAGCAAGAGACGCGTTACTAAAACTGTAAGGGTCAAATGTTATTATCCCACGAGCTAAATGTTATTATCTCATACTTAGATAATTAGATAGGTATCAAATCACAGTAAACGATGATTTTTACATAAATTAGGATTTAAATCTATTATCTGTAGATTTAAATCACAATGCAATTTGGTTTTACCTAATATTAAAAAAAAAAATAGATTAAAAGGAGTAGTTGTGTTACTTTTAAATTCATTAACCTTAAATAACTACTAAGGAGTCTATCGTAATGCTGAAGGCAATGCGACGGAGTATGCCCAACCATTTCAGCAATTGTTTTCCATTGAGATTTAAAGGTCTTCATCTCGATTGGGAACAGATTCAGGGGCACTTTTGTCGGACTTATCTTCGTGACTTTCCAGAGCAGCAGCTTCGCTCATAACTTTTGCCAAAGTCTCATAGATATTTCAGGTTTATTGGGTTTTTTTATCCTCAATAATCTTACGGACTTCCTGCATGTCTCTCACAATTTTATTCACCGCGAAAATCCCTTTAAAGCACTCTGACGACCATAGTCTTGCTGTAAATAGAGAGAAAAGCAGTTAAAAGAAGAATATTTTTTTAGATGTTATTATCTGTTCGGTTGTGTAATTCTTATGACAGGTAGTTCTAAACACGAAAAATCTGTGTTAGTTGTGAAACTACGTTTGTCGTAATATATAAGCGAGAATGTAGGCTGGTTACATTTATACATAGGATTTGCTTGTCACAAAATAATAAACATCCATGACCGTTTGAAATATATTTAGATTCTGTGGCTATCCTTATCGCTCGACTAATCTACCTCTAAAGGTTTGTTCTGTTTTGAGATCAGACCATGCTTTTGGTTTTCGTTTTGTTGTAATGGTCATCCTCATTATCTTCTCATTAATAAAAGCTAATTAGTGTCTCTACTTGTACGTTTCTATTAGATAGTGCCGAGTCGATGATGATGAGCCTACTTATAAATCTAATTGTTAACGATGTTGCGTATTGTTGATAATGCACCAATAGGAGCGATCTGTTCAGTATTCAGTTATATTCAAAAGAGCAATGGTAGAACTAAACATGTTATTATAGGAATATAATCTAACCCTATTAAATGTTTGACTTGTGTTTATAATATGTTTATATAATAACGCACTTGGAACACACATTATTGGGTGAGAGCGTGATTGAGCTCTTATTAGAACCAAGAAGCTCGCAATGAATTGTAGCATAATATGTCACTCGGTTGCGGATCAAAGTTTTAAACTATGTTAGGCAAAATCATTAGCAACAATCAAGATATTCTAGCTATTTCCATATAAGTTTTAGGTTTTGAGCCATTTGTTGGGTCCTAAAATAAATTGCAACAGTAAACAAGGAAGTTTTAGTAAAGCTGCATTTTTTTCTATCCTGTTGAGCTAGTTCTGCTAGAGTGGATCTTATTTAGGAGATGCATAAGCAGTAAAGCACAACCATACACTAACATCCCCCCACTTCAGATGGTTCTGACTTTAAGAAGCAAGTTGTCTGTGTTTATCAGTGGTCAGTTATAAGTTACAGCTGAAGTGAAGTACATTAACTTCTCATTTTCTACTATTTGTAAAATGGACGTGAAGTAACTATCACTCTATGGCCAAAAAAGGTTTTGGAATGATCCAAGTATTCTTCCTTGCTTTAATTGATGTCTAATAACTAGCAATCTCTTGTTGGTGATGTTCTACACTCACCTGTATCAGTTTCTATTCTGTTTCTTTTTATTGAAAAGTGAAAACACAAGCTATTTGTGGTTGCAGCAATGTAATTTTATGGTTCTCTCTATAACCGAGTTAAGTGTATGAAGCAATGGGCATAATATATTTTTATTTAGTTTATATTTTGGCAGAAAGATAACTTCTATCTAATCTGCGTTTGAAATTATAGATTTGTGCTTCCTTCTAGAGAGGCAAGGGTTTGTCTCTTAATGATTGATACTCTTTGTTCATTCTATGCAGGGTTATTGTTGTTCTAAACATAGAGATTATAATACCTGAATGTGAAGTTATTGGGGAACCACGTGTGTTCGTTTTGTCACAGTCAGTTTCTCATGAGTTCTCAGCAAACAACAAATGCCTTTCTTTTATCGTTTGAGTGTTTCTAATGGCTTTTCTCAGCTAAAACAACAATGCCCTCTTTTATCGTTCGGAGGGCATCAAACACAAGTAGCAACACTACAAACCTTACCGACCAACTATTCAACCTGATACAACCCCCTCTATGTACAAAAGCAAGGATCAATTAAGAAGAATAGGGCACAGCACGCATCATCCCGATTTCTGCTCTTAACCCTTACAGGTCGATGGCTGTTAAGGCAGAGTTACTGCAAAAAAGGAGATCTCCGTCGCAACAAACAACGCAAAAGGAGATGGAAAAGTCTTCTCTTTTGACTTCTTGAATTCGGATGGTGGGAAATTCGCGTGACTGTTTTTAATGCTCGTGTTGATCTCTTCTATGATGTCATCGAAGTTGGGAAAGTCTACTTGATATCAAAATGGTTAGTTTAACCGGCTAAGAAAAACTTCAACCATCTGGAAACAACGAATGGGAGGATTTTGCTGGAATCCTCTTCCATATAGATTCCATGCCAGGTTGAAGATGCTTCGCTACCACAACAGCATTTCTCTTTTAGGGACATCAGTCGAGATTGAGACTGCTGAGAGTAATTCAATCATAGATAGTATTGGGTTGTAACAAAATGTTGACCTTCTGTCCCCATCCAAGGAAGAATGGTATCGAGACTCAAAAACAGGACTATTAAGCTAAATGATCAGTCAGTAAGAAGCGTTGGGAAAACTAACACTTTGGTGAGAGTTCTGCAATAGGGTGGGTCAACAACTTCAAGAGAGGTTCAGTTTTGGGTTTATCTCTATTTTAGCTGTGAAAGCGGATGAGAATTATCGAACTTCAGAGGGAAAATCAGTTCGGGACTGTTTCGTCCACTCAACTATTTATAGATCAGAGTCTTCAGAGGCCAACAAATCTGAGGCTTGGTTTTGATAGAGGCGGGCAAGATTTACTTCTCGGTCCATCTCACGAAGATTTGCCCAGTTGGGTCTCAAAACATGGGTTCGTTAAAAACAATCTCACGATCAAGGAAGAAGGCCTTGGTGAGATAAGATAAACCAGATTGGGTCAACTGTAAAAGCAACTGTAACTTTCATCAAATCAGACTTCTTTTGTTACTGCCTGCCCTTGTTACAATTGGAGGACCGACAGTGCAGCAGGAAAGTAAACAAATCAGCGGGATCGACATGAATGTGATCAATGCAACCAAGGAATTTGACGGATATTCGTGAATACAGGTATCCTTCTTCTATGTCAAGTCCAAGAATCACATGGCATTGACATGGTGTGACCGCTTTTCAAGAAGTGAGTTGATACTGGGTTGCTCTGCAAAAGACCTCTACATGTTGAAAAGCCAAGGGCAGGATGATGAGCGTTTTTCAAATGCTGTCAAAAGCCGTCTCTTTGCAGAGGTACTTCTAAAGCTGAAAATCAAAGAAGAAACATATGGTGATGAACAAAGGGTGAAAATTACTGTCGTCAAGGTAGACAAGATGAATCACTCTTCCAACACCAAGTATCTCTTGGAACTGATCCCGAGATCCTATTAGCATTTGAGGTAAAATAACTCGTTACATTTAAATCTGTCACTTCAAGTGATACACTTCTGTTCATCCTACGACATATTTACAATATTTCATAAGAATAAGAAAGATATGATGGATGTATGGTGTTTTTCTAGCGCTTTATTTTATAAGAATGATCTTTCACACTCGCTTAAGTTATCACCGTGTTGCCTTAGAACTAAGAACATATCTAAAAGGATACATCTACCAATGTAAATTAGATGTTCTTGCCAATAGATGATGTCGTAAACTTTAAAAGATTTGGCATGTTCTAACTGTAAATTAGGATCTGAGCCTATCAATGCCACACGAGGCGCATTATGCGCCAAACATTTACATTACCATCATGACCATACTTTTGAGTTATTACGGTGTTTCTTTCGGCCTATATAGTGCTTATGGGTTATTTGGTGTACGGCAGTTTTAAAAAGGCGGAAGTGAGCTTATGAAACATAAGCTGAAAACAAAATAAGACATGAGCCGGCTATATAAGCCGAAACAAACACCCCTTTTTTTTCCTTGCCAGCGTGTCCTGTGTGTTACATTCATGAAGGCAATACAACCAAAAGCATTTTGAAATCACAATATTAGGTATAAGCACAAACTCAAAGTCGATATAGAGCGTTTTATTGTCAACAAATCACAAGGTATCATGATCTTATAATTTCGATAATGGAACTTAACAATTTGGTGGACATTCATTAGCAGTGTTGGGAACCGGGACGTTATGTGGGTTAGAAGCTCCTTTTTGTCCCAATCCAGTTTCTTTAATTCCGGTAAGTGTCCATTGGTGTCTCTGATGAGTTTAAGAAGCCCGAAGACATCTTTTGGAAGTGCTGATCGGTCCCTTGCACCGT
>BQNB010127726.1:0-19394 GCA_026074375.1 Tanacetum coccineum
TAGGGGTGTTACAGATTGCCATAGATTTATTAAACTGAAGAGAAAAATGAAATAAATAAGCAATGACGTACATTAGGATCGATAAAAGTGTCAAAAGACATGTAAATCTCGCTATTTAAAAACGTTGATCAATTAGCAAAGCACCGCCACATTTGATTTAAATCAACCATGAGAATGCTATATATGGTTTTGACTATCGTCGTCTTACAAATTTGAATTCAAAATTAGTGTAGATAATTAGAGATAAATATTAAGGAAAAAAAATTCACAGCCTCACAAGAAACCCAATCAAAGTAATTGCCTTTTTCGTATTCCTAGACGCATGCTTGCGTCAGATCATAGTTAAAAGTACAAAATAAACTATGCATTTAAATACATATTGTATTAGTTTTCTTTTAAAATTAAAAAACTAAAATACTAAAATGACATCACCAATATGCCAAATGACTACTTATAACATGACACATCATCAAAAATTTCATCAGCAAAAACCCTCTTTTAATAATATAGATAGATTTCCTACATCAAATCTAGATCTAAACTTAAAAATCAAAATCCTAATATAGATCTAAATCCCTTGCCCATCAACAAACCAAACAAGCCCCAATATAACATTTATCAAAAGATAAATATATTAATCATCAATAGTCGATGAATAATACATTGTTTAAATAATAACTTTCTGTTATAATTTTTTTAAATAACTTTATTCTTTAAATGCATTACGCTTCATAGCGTTTTTTTGTTTGTTGTGTTAGAGACGAAGTGCAATGCTTTAGACCCCGCCGCAACACGCACTTAAAAGAAGTTACACAAACGCGAATTTGATGAAACTTAGTTATTGTCTTATACAACTAGAATATAGTTGGTTCGAATCTCAGTTGAGGGACATGTGTAATATCAGGTTTAACAATCTTTACCTTTAGACTTGTTACCATTTCATATACTCGTTCATGATTATACAATGTAAAAGTGTACGACATTAAGTTTCACTGATTAAAATAAAATGTATAAAATTATGTAGTGACTGAACCCTTTGTCTTTTAACATAATTTTAAAGTTATCACATCATTTACAATATTAAAATCATTAATAATTTCTTTCGGTGAACAACCAATTTTTTTGACACGTGCTATAATCCCACTCGCCATTAAGCAATGAATGCAAAAACCGTTATAGTCATATTATTCGTTGAACATTAATCTCACCAAATCTTTTGATGACATCAATTTCACTACATAATTCGTATTCCCGAAACCTTAAAACGCAAAATAGTGAGAAATTAAGGTAAATGCATTTAATGTTTTTTACATACATGCACGTTTGGTTTTAAACAAAATTTCTCAATAAACCTATTAAAATTAACCATAAATCCACTTGGCGTTTTAATTGACAAATGAATTATATCAGTTACATACATATATAGAACTTAAAACCATGCTTAGTGTATGTGGATCAGCTGATACTCCTCTTGAACCATCACTCCCATGCTCTCAGAATTGTGACTATGTCCGCAAATTTTATCTTTAGTATAAAGACAATATAATATAAAAATGTTAATATATTATGTATCTTCAATTGTATGGAACATTTAGGTTAAATGCGGATGATGAATATTTGACTCAGATGTACGCGGCTTAACTGAGTTATACCGTGATAGGTTTCAACTCTTTCACTGTTAAACCCGCATTTGCACCTAATGAGGTTTAAACCCTATAACTCACATGATGATGCCATGTGCCTTACCACTATTTATGTCTTATCATGTAATTAGTTAAACAAATTTTAATCTAGTTAAAATCGTGTTATTCAAACCCAATTAAAATCCAAACAATAATTGAGCACACTACTTATTATTTTGGGAGACTAAAATTTAGGATTTCTTCGATACGCATAATAAATGTTAATAACTTTCATAACACCGCATTTAAGATTTCATTGTTTAACACTTGCGATGTGAGTGTCTCCTTTTCATACAAGATCTATACTATCATTAAACCTTATTATTAACTTTATTAAAAAGGGGAACCGGGTCAACCCGAATGCATTTAATGAGTGCTGGGTCAACCCGCCGGAAACTACTATTCCTGCCTGAAACTGTCACTCTTGCCTGAAAACCCAACAAACCCGGTTGAAACCACCCGACCCGTATTTTTATTTATGTCCTGGGTTTTTTTGTAACATTTCGCATTTTCAGGTCATTTTACGACTTCAATTATTTCATTTTCTATTTTTAGGCTTTTACGCGTTTGGTTTTAATTTATATCGTTAAGTTAAATCGTGTAAACAAAAAAATTAACATTTAATGTAAACGGGCATCAGACAAATTAAAGTTTACTTTCAATAAGTGTTATAGCATTATTAGAAGTATAATTTGTAATATTTCATGATTTATTTTTGTACTTTACGTAAAACGTGTATGTATACATTAAAATGCATGCATGCATGCATTATAAACCATCATGCATGCATTATAAACCATCACCACCTTAAGTATATGCTTGGACTTATATAATAAATCAAAAATACAAAATTTGAAATGTCTCTTTTGCTCCTCTTGCTCTTTGTAGCCAACATCATCATAAAAAGGGAAAGGAATCAAAACATTGAATTTGTAAATTACCAAAAATATGTTCAACTCTTTCCTATATCGACATGTGAATGGCTTGGCACTCTTTTAACCATACCTACTTCTTTGTTATCTCTTATAACCAGCCCAAGCAAACACACCCTCCAAAAATGACTTGATTCCTTTTATACAATGCTAAAGATACTTTTAAACTTGTCTAAGTTAAATTTATAAAGGAAGTAACTATCTAACATTTCATACTTACCAAAAACACAAAGAAAATTAATCTTCTTTCCTTTCTTTTGGGTTTGGCAGTAAGCAACAAGAAAAAGAGAGCAAAAGTCTAAGTATTGTTTTAGAGTGCAAGTATATTCAAGTGATTTCAAGTGGGGTTTAGGATTAGTTATCAAACAAAGGGTTTGAATAGGCTTAGTCTTGTTCATCTTATCTTTATCATACACTCAAGGTTATCATAAAACCCTAATCTTTTCATTTACTTCATTTCATGGTTTATAAAATGCTTATATTATTATCATCACCTAGGTTATTTTATGAGTTTATAAAAATATAAACACACATGTACATACATGAATTACATTTTTAACAAGGTTAATATGATGTTTAAAATATGCTAATATGTTTAAAATAAGGATTTACAAGCAATGGATAATTATTATAATTATTTGTTAAGTTATGAGTATTTATTTAATTATAATGTTTACATAGTTAAATAAATATGTTGGACACTTTTCTTGGACATTATGGACATAATATGATGGACAATATTTAGAGGGCTTAATTTATACACAAGATATGCTATTGTATAAATTAGAGGAATTGTGATAATTTATTTGTGTTGAAAATACTTAAAAATCAAGTTATATAATTATTTATATAAAACATTAAAACAAACTGTTTTAATTCGACACCCAAACTATTGGTTTGATCTTTTTATAAAAAAAGTACATATTATGATCTTTCCAAATCTATAAAGAACTCGCGAAACGGATAAATAACGAAGGAGTTATGATTTTTACAAGATATACATTTATAAAAGTATTTTTATAAAAGAGTACATATTTTGAGGATTCCAAATATGTAAAGAACTTGTGAAACCGATAAATAACGAATGACATATGATTTTTATAAGCTTAAGTGTATAAAAGTGCTTTTATAAAAGAAAGTTTATAAAAACAATACAAAAACGAAACTGAACAGAAAGTTTAATATTTTTATTTAAAAGTAAATATTTTTATGATTCCAAAAATATAAAAAACTTGAAAAACCAATGGGTATTGAACTAGTTATGAATTTTACATGTTTTAATAAATAAATATGTAAAAGTAACTTTACAATAGTAATTTTATAAAAACATTATTTTTTTGTGGAAAACTAGAAGGGGGGTTGAATAGTTTACCGCTTTTTAATTTAATGTTTATGTTTGTTTATAAAAACTTAGATTTGACTTTTTGTGAATTCAATACTTGCATAATATGAATAATATAAATAAGTAAGAATAAATAAAGAAATAAGAGATAAGAGTTAGAAAGATCAAACCACAACACAAGGATTTATAGTGGTTCGGTTACGAAGCACCTCTTCGCCCTACTCCACTCCTCGAGCACCTAACTCGAGAGTTTTCTTCACTATGTCAACAAACTCCCTTATGGCGGAGAAAACCGTACACAACTTTCGCTTATATCAATTTCCGACACTAAGCTAGATGTCGAGTTCTAATCTTAGCTAGAACCAATCTATCACGACTTCACAACTTCTTCACTACTTTCACGACTTCACAACACAACTTCACAACTACACAACTTCTTCACGCCTTAGTATTCTTCACCACACTACTTCACTACTTCACTTCTACTTTCACACCTAACTATCACAACTTGGATGAATCACTAAGATTCAACTATACTTACAACAATCACCAAGATCTATCTACTACACAACTTTACAAGATTTACAAATGATTTACAAGTTATGATATGGATGCAACAAGATTGCAATACACACTTGAGGTGTAATACTTCTTCACTTGATGATGGAAGTATTCTTCTCTTGCACTTGAGGAATTGAGCTTGGATCACTTGGAAACAAAGCTTTATGATTAAATGATCAAAGGATTTTAATGAGATGTGTGGGCTGTTTTTGATCAGAAAGAATGAGTGCAAAAGGTGAGAAAATAGTGGGGAATAGTCCAGTATTTATAGGACATTCTGGAGGAGCGTCTACCTATGGGCGGTCCCCTTAAATAGGTGGGCGGTCCCCTTAAAGATAAGGGGGCCGCCCGTGTATTTAAGGGGGCCGCCCTAGACTCCCTTAGACTTAGGGCTCCTAGTTTGTCCTTTTGTGTAGGGGGAATTTTCTGGAACTTTCTAGCCGTTTTAGGTCTGAAAATTTGAATTTCAAAATGTTTATTTTGAATAAAACATTTCTTTTAATTGTAGAAAATATTTTGTAATGTTTATAAAAATGTTTACAACATTTTATAAAAGTGTGAGGTTGAATAAAATTTTCTTTGATCATAAAATGCATTAAGCATTTATTTATTCATACCTTTAAGTGATATAATTTTCGAAATGAAAATTTACTACTAATTACTTGTTTACGTTTAATTTTACATTGAACATTTTTATATTTTGTGATTATCAAAACGTAAAGATGTGAAAAATATTAATAATGTTTTTAGGCATTATTTCTATCAACAAGTTAGTTCAACAACCTTTAATCCTCACAAACATCATACTCAAAATGTATCCCTACACAATCTTGACATCAAGAACATTTCACCAACTTGATCACCTTCACCACTAAATATTGGTCCTTACTTTCAAACTCCCATACCAAAGAAATTATCTCCTCAAAAACACACCACACTTATCCAATAACCATTACAAGTGATCCTTTTTTTTCCACAGTTGATTCTTTTAGTTTTGTTTCCACTTTACTAGCAAATTAAGAACATAAAGAATATATTCAATTTTCAAGTATTATTAAGTCACCACATTGTTGTGTCTTTCATTTTTCTTTCACTATAAAAGAACTACCACTAGACCTCACTCTTAATAGTGATGACTACTTTCACATACCCAAACCTCACAAGAAACACTTCAACCATACACTCAAACCTAACAAATATACTTTACTCTTGATAGTAATAGTTATGTGGAAAACTAAAAGGGGGTTGAATAGTTTACCTCTTTTTAATTTAATATTTATGTTTGTTAATAAAAACTTAGATTCTACTTTATGTGAATTCATTACTTGCACAATATAATCAATATACTTATCTAAAAAATTAATAGGATAGTATGAGCAAATAAGGTAAGACGAGATAAGAGTAAGAACAATCAAACTACAATGCGAGGATTTATAGTGGTTCGGTAACAAAGTACCTCTTCGCCCTACTCTACTCCTCGAGCACCAAACTCGAGAGTTTTCTTCACTATGTCAACAAACTCTCTTATGGCGGAGAAAACCATACACAACTTTCGCTTATATCAATTTCCGACACTAATCTAGATGTCGAGTTCTAATCTTAGCTAGAACCAATCTATCACGACTTCACAACTTCTTTACTACTTTCATGACTTCACAACACAACTTCACAACTACACAACTTCTTCACACCACATTTCATACCTTCCCTTCTACGTTCCACCATAATATCACAACTTTGATAAATCACTAGATTCAACTATACTTACAACAATCACAAAGATTCATCTTCTACACAACTTTATAAGATTTTCAAATGATTTACAAATTATGATATGGATGTAATAAGATTGCAATACACACTTGAGGTGTAATACTTCTTCTTTTGATGATGGAAGTATTATTCTCTTGCACTTGAGGAATTAAGCTTGGATCACTTAGAAACAAAGCTTTATGATTAGATGATCAAAGTATTTTAATGAGATGTGTGGGCTGTTTTAGATCAGAAAGAATAAGTGCAAAAGGTGAGAAAATAGTAGGAAAAAGTCTAGTATTTATAGGACAAACTGAAGGAGCGTCTATCTATGGGTGGTCCCTTTAAATAGGTGGGCGGTCCCTTTAAAATTAAGGGGGCCGCCCGTGTATTTAAGGGGCCTCCCTAGACTAGGGGCTCCCAAGTTTGTCTTTTGTGTAGGGGGGAATTTTCAGAAACGTTTCTAGCCGTTTTAGGTCTGAAAATTTGAATTTCAAAATGTTTATTTTGAATAAAATATTTTTTTAATTGTAGAAAATGTTTTGTAATGTTTATAAAATGTTTACATTATTTGTATAATAGTGTGAGGTTGAAATAAAAATTTTCTTGATCATAAAAATGCATAAGCTTATATTTATTATTCCTTTTGGTGATTAGATTTTCGAAATGAAAATTTACTACTAATTACTTGTTTATGTTTAATTTTATATTGAACGTTTTTATATTTTGTGATTATCAAAACGTAAAGATGTGAAAAATTTTAAAAATGTTTTTAGGCATTATTTCTATCAACAATCTCCCCCATTTTTATGATTATAAAATTTAAACTCATTAAATGTAAATCTATTTTTAAACAAGTATTTAGTGAGTTTTATGTCATTTCTCCCTCTTTTTGTAGAATCAAAAAGGCATCGTCGAGAATTGCTAGTAAAATCGATGAAATAAATGTTCCCCCTTGATGTGTGCTCCCCCTCGTTCGAGGGCACCAAGGAATCGAGCTATGGTTTCTTGGCTACAAAAACGAGTTAGAACAATACAAATATTTCAAACATGTAGCAAAAAGGAAAAATGTGGCATAATAATAATGCAACCAACAATAATCATCCATTAAAAGTAAAATAGTGTGTGAACCACACTTATGCATACATAAGGAAAATAACATGCTAACATACATGAAATTTTTAAACTACAAAAAGTCTAATAACTAGTAAAGCTCCATAGGACTTGCTTGCAAAATGGTAGAAGGACCATTATTTGATACACTAAACATAGAGTATGTTTAGTTTGGGGAAGATGATGGAGGTGGTGGGATGATGGTTGTTGGTGGTTGTGAGAGCATATGTTCAATATATGACAACATATATTGGAGTTTATCTCTCAATCCAAATATGAGAGTACGATTGTGAATGCAACACATACATGAATCTCTATGTGCCTCAAGAAGGTTCCAAAGAATGGGATGACCAAGGATAGGTGGTGAAAGTGATGGAGTATCAAATTGGACATCAAGTGGGGTTATTAGTGAAAGGGTGAGAATGATGTCCATTGATGCATTTTCTTAAGTTGGAGATGGTGGAGAAACTCTTGGAGGAGGAGATGTTGGTGGGTTTAAGTAACCATTGGGTGAAAGTGATGTTGATAAGGTTAGTGATTTGGGTATGTAGCCAATTAAGGATGAAGAAGTATCTTTGGTTGATGGTGTTTTGGAAGATGCATTAGGAGCACTAGGTGATGAGAGTTGAAGTGTGGGTGATGAAGTTTTTGTGTCATCATGGGTTAAATCCACAAATAATTGTTTTGGTGGAATGATGTTGATTTTTAGTCTCTAGGAGGCTTTGGAAATGGAAGCTCTAGTAGATGCCATAGATGTTCATAATGGTTTGTGTATGATAAGGAAGATTATGTGTTGGTGATGATCATTTAGAAGGGATTTATGGGAAGGAAATGGTTTGAAAATGGAATGAGTTTGAACTAGTTTAAGTTATTCCAAATTATGTTCGAGCATTCTGGGCAAAGATAGTTGAGACTAGGTAAAAGATGGTCAAAAAGCAGGAAAAATAATGTTTTACCCGTGATTTGCTAGGGCCGTCCCCTTATTTAAGAGTCGGTCCCCTTAAAGATAAGGGGCCGCCCGTTATGAATTAAGGAGGCCGCCCTCTGCTGGTTTCCATTTTTCACAGAAAAATGATTTTTCTCAAAAACATCTGTGAGGGTATTTCTGTTTTGGTGGTTTATTTGCAGCAAGCCCTATTGAGTTTTATGATCACATTTAATCATATAACATGTAATAAACACATCAAACCATGAAACCAAAGTAGCATAAGTAGTTGATTAAATAAAACAACCAAAGGTTTAAATCATCATAGCAAACAAGTATCTAAAGATAACCAACACTCAAGTCTTTCTGAATAAATCGGATAAACACCACACAAGTTGTTTAGAACATACACATAATCAAGTTAAAAATTGTCTAAAGCTACATTTAGCTATCTAGCTAGTTTCTCTCCTAAGTCTTCACTTCTTCTTCTTGCTAAACACTCCTTTTAGTGCCTTTCCAAATGATTTGAATCCTCCACACATCTCCTCGTGCATTTGTTGCATTTGGTTGAGCAAGGTGGTTTGTCGTGTAATGAGAGTTTCATCAGTTTGTTCAGAAGAGGAAGGTATTTGGTAATTTTGGTAGTTGAGTGAACCAAGAGAGTTAAGATAGGTGGTAGGAGATGGAGTACTTACTCGAGAAGTTTTGACATCATCATCATCATCATCATCGTATTGATGAGATGACGTGCCTTGATGATGAGAGGATGAAGAGGAGACAGAATGACGTGCCTTGCCATGATCACTTCGAGGTCGTCGAGTTTGTTTTAGGGCAAGAGGACGCATGACTCGATTAACAATGTCATAGATGCCATTGTCAAGATGAGGATACGTTTCCATGACGTGTCGATAAAGACGAGTTAAAAACATGCCATATGGAAGATTTGCGGTTGGAGTAGCTCTGGCACATTCGATTCTTTTGACAAAGAAATAAGCAAGATTGTATTGTTCTTCGGCAACAACACAATACAACATGTGAGCAAGACAAGCGGGGAGACGGTCCCGATGTCCTCCTAGTCCGAACACATTCTCTCGAATGAGTTCTTCCCATTGCTTCATGTCGGGGCTTAGTTCTTTGGTGAGGATTTGATTTGGATTGAGAGTGACGGTTTGACTTTTAATGGTACGGTCTACCACGACACGTTCCAATTCAAGAAGTCGACGAATGTCGTCGGGAGTAGGAAGATCGGTGCAATATGGTCCCTCGGTTTCTTGAGAATATTCAAGAGATGCAAGGTCCCACTCGTTTGTAAAAACGGCTTGACCATTGTATGGAATTTTGAGGATTTGACCGAATTGAGCGAGAGTAAGAGTTATGAATTCGTGTTGAATCATAAAAGAGATGACAAGATAGCCATAGTCATCGGTTTGTACCTTGACTTGACTATAGAAGTCTAGAATAAATCTCGGAACAATCGGTTCGTTGATTTGAAAGAGACAATTGAAGCGAATGTTAGTAAAAAGACGCTCGATGTTGTTGGATTTGTAGTAGGCTTGATCAACAACACGACCTTCGTGAATGTTGCGGTTTTCAATAGGTTTGTAGAATTGGGCAATAGTAGGAGAGATGCCGGGAATTTTGGATACTTTTGGGATGTAGGATCTAGTGAGGGATATATCGGTGGTAGTAGCTTTCGGCATTTTTGTCACCTAAACATGTTATTAACAACATAAAATGTTACAAAAAAATATAATAAAGAAAATAAAATGAAGTTTTGAAAAATGACGAATGTAGGACAAGGATTACTTCGACTCTAAAAACCCTAAGAAGTGATCCATATGTTCCTTAATTTATTTTTGACTTAATCTAGGATGTCGAAGAATATTGATATGTGTAAAAACACATATCTGTTTTATATCAAAAATGCCCTTTAAAAGACCAAAATTGTGCATAAAATGCTTGTACGTTGCTTGTTTTGTCTTTGTGATTGTGTGGGTACGGATAATGCAAACATATCAAGAAAATGGTCAAAACCGGACAAACACGGACACAGGAAATGAATGATTGTACAAGAGCTGGGGATTTGATGGCTGAAAGATCAAATAGTCAACTCAAGTCAACCAATGGTCAACTCAAGTCAACTGGTCAACCTTGGTCAACCACAAGAAGACAAAAACTCCAAAATGTCCAAAACAGCCCTCATAGTTAAAACAAAATACAAAAAATAACCCTTATAAGCCCTAACGGTCGTTATCTCTTTATACTATAAGAGATAACGCTCGTTATCTCACTCAACCCAATAACCGAGGCCCATTCCCTTTATTATATAACCATGGCCCAAACTTAGTCAAAGCCCACCCAAGCCCCAGTCAAACTCTCAAACCAAACGGTTAAAAATGGTGCCAAAGGACTTTTACTATTCATCGTCGTCTCAACGAGTTACCCACCTCAAAACATGGGGTAAACTCCAATTAATGACGTGGCTCAACAATTCAAAGGGCAAGTGACAAGGTGGCAGAGTTATACGTCATTGAGGGGCTCTCATTGGTGGAAACCCACAAAGAATGACACGCGTATATGGAAGAAATGTATGAAGATCAAATGATAAGAATGAGAGGTGAAAAACTTACAATTGATGTTGTTGATTGATTTTGTTTGTAAATTTGCCCCTTTCTAATTTTGGGTTAATTGATTGATTTAAAAAGTTTGAATAGATTGATATTTGGTGAATAATGTGGTGGTATTGTTTTCCGCTTTTTCGTCACAAACAGGATGGAAGTAGGGAAGGAAGGAAAAAAAAAAAAAAAAAAAAAAAAAAATAAAAAAAAAAAAAAAAAAAAAAAAAAAAAAAGTGGTGTTTAGAGGAGCTATTGTACTATTTCTTCGAATGAAAAAAGGAGAAAAAAGGGAAAAAAAAAGAAAAAGGGGAAAGGAAGAAGAAAAAAAAGAAAAAAAAAACACATATAAAAAAAGGGGAGAAAAACAAAAAAGAGGAAAAAAAATATAAAGCGGAGAAAAGAAAAAAAAACCACTACCCCGGTGGCCCCCCCCCTTGGTAAATAGGATTGAAGGTAAAACCAAAAATAAATTTTAAAACATAATTAAAAAAAAAAATTTTTTATTTTTCCAACATACAATAACTCCCACTATTATATATCCCATCCCCACCCACACATCCCTTTTATATTTTAATCTACTATCCATTTTATATTATTCTTTTTTATATTTTTACAAACCCCATATTTCCCCTATTATTTGTCTTTTTATTTTATTTTTATTTTTCTTTTTTTCCTTAATTCCTCTTATTTTTATTCTAGTGAAATCGGCCCCCCATAAAAAAACATTAATATTAAGGGGGGGCCGCCGCCCAAACTATAAGCACGGCCAGAAAAAACCAATACATCATAAATACTTCACCTGTCAAAACAACAAAATCAACCGGAGGAAAGGAAGAAAAAAAACCAAAACCCCCCCCACACTTCCCCCTCCCCCCCCACCCCTCTTACGCGTGCGTCACCAAAAAAAACCACCCCGGCCCGTCTTTCAACGTCGAATCAACTAATCATCTACCCCGAAACTTACCTCTCTGTAGCTCCAGTTACCCCCAACAACCCCACCAAACCCGTCCGCACCCCAACCCCCCCCAACTCAACACACCCACAAACCCACCACCCCAACACCCCCCTTCCCCCCCCCCCCCCAACCCCCCCTAAGATAACCAAAGAATACATATCGACACAACCAACACCCATCCACAACTTCACCCCCCCCCCCAAAAAAAAAATAAAGAAAAATAAAAATATTTAAAAGAGATATAAAATATTAAATAAGATAAAAAATTATAAAATAATAAGATATTAAATATAAAAAAAAAAACATATATTAAAAATAAAATATTAAAACTTTTTTATTATTCACTTAAAAATGCCCCAAAACAACCTCATTTTCGCACCCCCTTCTAACCTTTTATCCTTTCTCCCTCTATCTTTTCCACCTGTTGTACAAAAACCCACCACCAATAAATTCACCAAATAATGTTCCCCCACAAAAAAACATTAAAAAAAATCATCCAATTTTAACACTCAAAAAAATATTTAAGAGCAACGCGGAGGCAATAATATCCAAAACAAAAAAACAAAAAAACCAATCAATACAACGCCAAAACCTCAACAGAAATTTGAAAGTATTTTTTTATTTTTTTTTTTCCATTTTTTTTTTTTTTTTTTTTCTTTTTTTTTCATCAATATAATAATCCTTAATTTTCTTTTCTTTTTTTTTTTCTTTTCCAATTTATTTTTCCAAATTCGTTTCCTCCCTTTCCTCCCTCTCCCCCCCTCCCCCCCCCCATTCTTTTTTTTTTTTATTCTTTTTTATATTTTTTTTTTACATTTTGATTTTCATCCCATTTTTGCTCCCAAATTCAAATCGGTGTAGTCTTACTTGCATCTCATTTTTCATATTTTTCATTATTGTCTAGGATCTCCATAACTATAATAATACCTCCGTATTCAAGATGAACACTACATTCATGATTGAATTGAATCAAAACACTAAATTGAGTCACAAATTTTTGGTTCGAAATTATCATAAATATACTTTCATAAATTTTTAACAAAGTTTATATATTGTTGATTCATGCCAAAAATATGGTAAAAACAACACTATTTTGGTCCAACAAAAAAACGTACATTTCATAAATTATACTTTTCGAATCAATAGAAAATGTCTTATAAAAATAAAAGGGGTGTTTGGCTCGTTTTCTTTAGGAACAATTGACTAAGGTTCGAAATACCACCACCATAATTTTGTCACTTGTATAAACACTTAACTACTTTGTATAAGACAACAAGATATATAATTCATATATAGTGTTGATATATTTTGTATTGTATAAAAAAAGAGGCGTTTGGCATAAAAACCTTTTAAGAACATGATTTTTGAATAAAAAAAACACTACTTAACTTATTGTCAAGTTAAAAATAACAAACCTATACCATCACACACAACAGATATATACGACAAATAGTTTTTGACAAGCTTAAAAAACTAATTCCATGATTAATACTGGATGTTTTGGTTCATGATCTTGGGTGGTTAAATATATAACAAATATATATTCTTCCGACATCGAAATTAAGATCAAAAATAATTTAAGGAACATATGGATCACTTCTTAGGGTTTTTATAGTCGAAGTAATCCTTGTCCGCACCATTTGTCATATACTAAAATTCATTTTATAATTTAAGTATAAAATTTTTCTTTTAACACCTTAGTTAGTGATAACTTGTTAAGAGGGTGATAAAATGCCAGAGCCAGTTTTTTTCACTTCCACCGATATATCCCTCAACCAAACCTACATCCTAAAAGTATCCAAAATCCCTGGCATTTCCCCTCACAATTGCCAAATTCTACAAATCCAGTGAAAATCACAACATTCACGAAGGTCGTGTTGTTGATCAAGCCTACTACAATTCCAACAACATCGAGCGTCCTCTTTTACAAATATTCGCTTTCGATTGTCTCTTTAAATCAATAAAACCGAATTGTTCCTAAGACTCATTCTTGATTTATATAGTCAAGTCACGGTTCCAAAATGATGAATAGGCTTCTTGTCCACTCCTTTATGATTCAAACAAGAATTTCATAACTCTTACTCTTGCCCAATTTCGGTCAAAATCCTCAAAATTCCTTACAACAACGGTCAAGTCTGTTCACCAATGGATGGACCTTGGATCTCTTGATTATTCCTCAAGAAACCGAGCGGACCATATTCCCCCTACCTTCCAACTCCCACAGATGATTCGTCGACTTCTTTGAATTGGAATTTATCATGGATGCCGTACCATTAAAAGTCAAACCGTCACCCTCACTCCAAATCAAATCCTCATTAAGGAACTAACCCCAACATGAAGCAATGGGAAGAACTCATTCGAGAGAATGTGTTTAGACTAGGAGGACATCAGGACCATCTCCCCGCTTGTCTTGCTCACATGTTTGTATTGTGTTGTTGCCGAGGAACAATACAATCTTGCTTACTTCTTTGTCAAACGAATCGAATGTGCCTAGAGCAAAATCCAACCGCCATCTTCCATAATGGTATGTTTTTGACTCGTCTTTATCGAAACATCATGGAAGCATATCCTCACCATCCTCGACAATGGCATTTATACATAGTGATCGAGTCAGCGTCCTCTTTTGCTCTTAAACAAACTCGGAGACCTCGAAGTGATCATGGCAAGGCACACCATTCCGTCTCCATCCTTAATCTTCCATCATCACAGCACGTCATCCCCTCATCAACTATGATGATGACTGAATGATGATGTCGAACTTCTCCGTGCAAGGTAATCTCCATCTCTCCTACCCCGGTACACACCAATCTTACTCTCTTAATCCACCAACTACCAAACTAAAACGAAATGGCCTTCCCGCTTCCGAACAAACCGATGAAACTCTCTTTGCACGACAAACCACCTTGCTTAAACCAAACAAAAAATGTACAAGGAGATGCGTGGAGGTTTTCAAGTCATTTTTGAAAGGCACTAAAAAGAGTGTTTAGCAAGAAGAAGAAATGAAGCATAGGATGTGATTGAAATAAAGATGGCTAAATGTAGTTTAGAGAAAATTTTTAAACTTGATTATGTTTTTTATTAACAACTTGTGTGGTGATCATCCGATATATTCGGAAAGACTTATATTGTCACACCCCCAGACGGGACCTGGAGGGAACACGAGTCCGGAGGTGTGACTTGATTGATCATCTCAAGTACAAAGCATAAAGAACGACCTCTAAGGGTACATTTTGAAAATAAACACCGTTGCATAAATTGAAAATAATAATAAAAGTCAACATCGATTAAATTTAAAAGAGTCAAATTAAAATGCGGAGCTTAAATAAAGTTCAAACAACGTTATAAAGACATGAGATAAATCTCTGGTAAACCGGTACAGCATATAGAACTTCCCATAAGTCAATCAACAGCACCCTGCTAATGAGCACCTGAGAAAAACATGCTTAAAACGTCCAACATAAAGTTGAGTGAATTCATAGGTTTAGTTTCAAACGTTATCATAGTGGACCACAAGTTATCAACACGTATGCGACAGTGTAAAACTAATAAACTTCACATAAAAAGGTAGTTTACGATGCACAAAAGCTACAGACACCCCTAAAAGCATACATTGTCTATTTGAATACAAGCCCCCGAGGTATCTTGACCAAGACTACCTTCTTACATTCTACATGGTATAACCTTTTTATTATCGGGCACATCCCGTGGGTATGAGCGCTACTCACAGACCGTATAGGATAATAATTCCCAAATAGATCTATTTATAACATTCGCCTCCCGATGACTGGGCCCTCCATTCAAGAAAACTGACAAGTCATTGATAAGTGGGGCAGTAGTGGTTCTAAACGCTACTTTAGGCAACACGTAAACAGGGAAACTCTCACGCAATGTACTTGTGTCCAGTTTTTAAAAGCAAAGCAATGTTTCTCACCCCAAGTTATATAAAACATTTATTTAAATAACGGTAAAAGAGTTGGGCATGAACTCACCTTAAGATAAGGTAAAGAAAATACGTTCAAATATGTCATTTGGATGCACCGGTACACAGTATACCTAAAAGAATATGGGTTTTGATTTAGACTCGGAAGTTAATCGACTACATTGATGCATGCACGTTCCATTGTCCATATTTTATAAACGTTAGTTTATATAATTTAAAACGTCAAGTGATCGAGTTTTTACAACCTACATACATATAATATATATTACTTAAATAGATATTATATATATTATGGTTTAATACATAATAAACATGTATTTATCAATTAATATTTCCACATAGTATGTAATTTAATCGAAGTATTTTATCAGTTTATGTCTTATCCCAATATTTCTAATATAAAGATTTTTAAAAATTTGGCATACCCGTTCGTGTTTACACGTTTTCCAAAGTCTATACTTTAATTTATTACACACTTTCAAACACTTTCCATATTTAACAATTTACTCTCATCAAATCCTTTATTAATCGTAACTTCGACGTCTAAAAATAGATGTAAACGTAAAACATCTAAATCGTAACATTATAAAATAAGCACTCACGAACTTCTCCAATAAACTACACCGACTTGTATGCTTTGGCTTTTTTTGCATATATGTGGGCTTTGGCCCGTTAAGTACGAATGTGTAGTTTAACTTATACCCATTTAAATTCATAAGCAAAATATTGAGATAATAAATACGTGACCTCAAGAAAAGCTATCAATAATCTCACAATAATCAAAGTATAATAATCCAAACCATATGAGCTAAAAATAATTCATGTGTTGGGGCTTCTTTTATTGGGACGTGGCTTTTAAGGCCTAATTACGATATTCGAAGCTTATATTATTTGAGCCAATAAGTTTATTCATATTGTCCTTTCACAAAAAGCTAGAAACATAAGCTAACAAAATAATGTGCAAAACAAAATAACCTACAATAAATCTTCTTTGTTTTTTTCAATTGGCCGAAATATATACAAGCCCTAGATAAAGCTGCAAAATAATTTAAATAACTTCAATAAGCTTGTTAAACAAAAGTCAAACAAAATGAACTTAGCATATCATTTTTATTACACAAAATAACCACATCACAAACTAAGATTTCCTTATATTATTATGTGTATGTCGAAATATATAACCCCCTATTAGGGTTTATGTAGTTTTAAACCTTTTTTTTTACAAAATAAAATTTGTACAACTAGTAATTATGCATCATGAGAAGAAAAAAAAGTACAAGTTATTTGAGAATTTAAAGACTTTACAAAAATTAGAAGATTAGGACCAGGTGCAACAAGCATCCAGCCCCCCCCCAAAGATGATTAATCAAATACCCGGATAGAAAAAATGATCTAAACCTTCCATAAATCTCAAGTGATTTTAGATATCAAGATGAAAAAATTACAAAGTGTTTATGTTGGAGTTTCTTGGTTACGGCAATAGAGAGAAAAAGAAAGCAAAGAAGAGAGCATTTATGCGTGAGAGAGGAACGAGAATGAAGTGATGAAACAAATGGTTTATAGGAAGAATTTTAAACACACACACACACATATACAAGTTGCCGTGAGCTATGGGGGGGGGGGGGGGGGGGGGGGGGGGGGGGGGGGGGGGGGGGGGAGGGGGGGGGGGGGGGGGGGGGGGGTGGGGGGGGGGGGAGACAAGGGGTAGGGGACCAATATGATCCACCAATCAACAACATCTCTAGTACTCGTCTTTCCAATTTTTCCATGCAAGCTTGTCTAGTATTTGATTTCAAAAACGTGTCCACCAAGTTGATATGGTTGTTGTTTGTGTCGAAATTAAGCCAAAGGGGAGTGGGGACCATTTTTATTTTTATAATCATTGTTTCATTGCTCCCAAAATGATTAATGTCCAAGCCTTGCATGCTTAAGCTATAGTTTAGTAAAACACAGATAACGCAAGTAACGAAACAAATAACGGTATCCACCAAAAATTATAAATTTTAACCATTGCATAAAAACATAAAAACGCGGATATTGTCAATTACGACAACGTTTGGTGTCCCGGTTTCACTCCCGAGACTATTCTCAGACAAACAACGTAACAACGTTCCCGTTAAATACAACTTAAAGCTAAACGACACATTTAAAAATTTAAATTACTTACACGGAAGACGACGTAACTTGTTGAATGGAAAATCTCGTCTGTCACATTCTTTCCCCGTTAAAGAAGCTTTGTCCTCAAAGCTTAGGACGCAACCTCTGCAGCGGGTGCAGAGTTGGTGAAAAGATGCGGGTATTTCTTTTGCATTTGGTCTTCACGTTCCCAGGTGAACTCAGACCCCTCCTGGATTTCCATCGCTCTTTGCCATCCAGAATTAAGACTCTGCTTCAGACGCTTTAATCTCACGGTCCCATAATCTCACAGGTTTCTTACAATGAAATTCAACTGTCGTCAACTGGATCTCATTCCAATGGATAGCAGCGTTTCATCAGCATTAATATTCTTCAATTTTCGAGACGTGAAACGTACTATGAACGCTACTCAAACCTCCCTCTGGAAGTTCGAGATAGGTAACGGTTCTAACTTTGGCAATGATCTTAAAAGGTCCAATATAACAAGGGTTAAGCTTTCCCCGTTTGCCAAAACGTATCACTCCTTTCCATGGAGACAACATGACCTTATCCCCTACTTGAAACTCAAGGGGTTTTTGTCTTACATCAGCATAGCTCTTTTGACGACCGCGGACAACTTGAATACAGCTCTTGATTTGAACAATCTTCTCGGTTGTCTCGTGGATGATCTCTGGGCCAGTGAGCTGACTGTCCCCAACCTCAGCCCAGCAAATCGGTGATCGACATTTGCGTCCATACAATGCTTCAGACGGTGCAGCCTTAATGCTGGTATGGTAACTGTTGTTATACAAGAATTCTACCAATGGTAAATGTTTATCCAAACTTTTTCCAAAGTCAAGCACACAGGCACGTAACATGTCTTCTAATGTTTGAATGATCCTCTTACTTTGACCATCAGTTTGCGGGTGGTAAGCTGTACTCATATCCAATTGAGTACTTAACGCTTTATGAAGAGACCACAAAAAATATGAAGTAAATCTCCCATTACGGTCAGAGATGATTGAAACTGGCACTCCATGCCTTGAGACTGTTTCCTTTAAGTAATGTCTCGTCAACTTCTCTAATGAATCAACCTCTCTCATGGGTAAGAAATAGGCAAACTTGGTCAGGCGATCAACGATCACCTAAATCGTGTCCTGACCAGTTGCCATCTTTGACAATTTAGTCACAAAGTCCATTGTTATATTCTTCTATTTCTATTGCAGAATTTCTAGTTGAACCAACAAACCAGACGATTTCTGATATTCTGCCTTAACCCTGGTATACGTTAAACACTTGCTGACATATGTGGCAATTTTTTCTTTCATGTTGGCCACCAATACAACTTGTTCAGGTCTTGGTACATCTTGTCCGATCCAGGATGGATGGAATACTTTGACTTATGAAACTCATGCATAATCAAAGCCCCCAAGTCACCAAAACATGGAATCTAACTTCG
>BQNB010127727.1:5265-19394 GCA_026074375.1 Tanacetum coccineum
TTAGAAATCTTGTATCTTATGAGAGACTCAACTAAAGAAATGAATTAACCTAATGGTATTTGACTTTAAGAGTCAAAGTTGTGTAAATCCAAACACTCCTTACACTTCTTGAACATTTCTTATCAGCTTTTAAAATCTATTTTTAAACTAAATATCTAAAAACCTTTTATCTACTCTATCTATAACTAGTCTAATTGAGCTATTTAAGCTCTAAAATTCCTAGCTTATGTTTCAAAAATAAGTACTTTCTCAGCTAGCTTTTCCCTTCTAAATGACAGAATCTAAAACATGAAATTTCAATGAATTCTAGCTACAACAGCTTAAAGCATTTAAATTTCTAAGCTAACTAAGCAAGATTGAGTAGATTTAAGCACAAAAAGACAAAGTAATAAGCAACTGAATTAAGCTAAATGAGTGCTGAAATTAAAAACATGAATCTAAACCTTTGCACTTGTAGTCTCTGACCCTAGCCACTCTTTCTGAGTGAGTGGCTTCAAATTCAAAACCTATATGGCACCTTGCCTCTAGACCATTAAGCTATAAGCTCAATAAGCTGAAATGAGCTTATTACTCCTTATGTCTTCCAAACTCAATCAAATTGAACTCAAATGACCATAGTTGAACTAAAGTAGACAAATACAGTATCTAAAAAGCTTTTAACAACATTTGAACAACTTTAGAACAAAAGTAAACAGAATAAGCTAAATTGAGCTTATTACAAGCTTATTAGCTAAAACTGAATTATAACATGAAAACTTTAACACAAACACAACTCAATTAGTTTTATTACTCTTAAAAGAATGGTACAGGATAAGAAACAGGAAGTACAAGTGACTTGAAAGTTTAAAACTCAATTTGAAAAGATGAACAGTACACGTAAAGCTAAAAAGAGAAAATTACAAAGAAAACTGAACTAACTCTCTAACTCCCTCCTTAAAACTGAATTACAAGCTCCTATTTATAGGTGAAGAGGATAAAAGGATGAGAACTTCTTCCATTCCAAGCCGTCGATCTCTTTTATTTTGAATCTTAGCCGTTGGATGTTATGGGTGACGTGTCTGAGCCAATGAGAGGTTGCCAAGTGTGCAAAATGACGTGGAAAAGAGCTTTGATTGGTGGAGTGAAATTGGGAGAAGCAGGAAAAGATTTGGGGAGGTTGGGTTTTTTTGGCGGGAAAAACGGTTTTAAACAGTTAGGGAGAAAACTACCCCGCGTTTGTTTGAAAGATTGGGTTATTTGCACAAGTAGTCCCTCTGTTTCTTTTTCAAAAGTGTAGTGTATAAGTAAGTTTTGGAATTGACAATTCTGGCCCTTGTAGTTTTAAAAACAAGAAATGGATTTGATTTTGGGCTCATTGTTGGGCTTTTGTGATCCGAATGGTGTAGAAGGGCCCAAAGGGTATTTTAGTAATTTAATCTTCCATTGTAAGGGCAAAATGGTCATTTTTCCTTTGTCCTTTTCTTTACTTTCTTGACTTTTCTCGACCACGGTCTTGATCCGGCTTTCGATATTGGCTTCAAATCTTTCTCTTGTACTTGTCTCTTCATTTCTTGTCGGTTTTTGCTCGTTTTTGCTCTTTTTGACTTTGATATCCTTTCCTGCACGTTGAGACACAAAAGCACACATATTTCCATCTTTTGGCATATTTTTTTGGCTTTTATTGGCGAAATCCTGGGTATTTTATGTATACAATTTAACACTTATCAAAATTCCCCAAACTAAAGGATTGCCGTGTCCTCACGCAATTTTATTAAGTGTACACTTTGTAAACTAACAAGTTTCCAAAATGCCCTTGTTTTCACCTTTTATGAATCCCCTTTTTAAACATCTTAAGCTTTTTCTCAACATTTTATCTCATGGAAACACATTAATGGCAATCATTGCAATTTTGCAACTTTTAGGCTCATTGAAATAGGCTACTCCCGATTAATAGAGCACAAAAGAGGAAAATTCGTCTTCCCTGACTTTTCACTAGACTAAACAAAGCTATTAAACAAGATCATTGTCAATATAAGTCCAAATGGTTAAGCTCTTATACTTACAACTTGTGAACTTTTCACTCCCAAGAATAAATTAATGATTAAGATGTGTGCACTCTTTTCAACTTAACCATAGATCAATTTATCTTTATAGTTGAAATCCATCTAAGCTTTACACTTAAGCCTTGTGAGCTTAAATGTTAATAACATAGATAAACCTCGACTCAAAGCTAAAAGAAATTAGGAAACAAAACTTATAACTTGATTTTTAGAAAATGAAATTTTAACCATTCTTTTATTTTCAATATACTATAAATTATTATTTTTTCAATAGGAATGTTGTTCTTAGTTCGAACCCCTACTTAGGCCTTTCTCCCAAATAGGATATCGCATCAACAACCGGTGTTCTTAGTTGATACAAAAGTTCACTCCGCTACTAAGTTTGTGGGATATCGCAACAACACCTTTTCTTCCTACAAATCCAAGAATCCAAAGTCCCTTAGTTACAATCACTACCTGGCCGCGCTCCCTATGAGAAATGCCTACGCGACCTTGATTCCACGTACATAGTCTTAATCCTAGTTGCGACCCCATCCGAGTCTCACTCTCCCCCCCCCCCCCCCCCCCCAAAGAAAAACCCGGGGCAACATGGATACGCCAACGATTAAAACTATATATAGCTTTTATTATTCTATTTTTGCGAATGCTTCATTGGCACGAAAAATAATGCTTTTGCATTAGAAATGCTTCATTGGCATTCTTTTTATAATTATATTTTTGGTGAATGGAAAATTTTCACTTTAGAAAAATCAACTTATAAATTTGAAACCAAAAATCTTACTTACATAATAAATGAATTACTTTCCAAAATTTAAGGACTTTTTCTAAGACATTGTTGAAACATAGTTCAATTAAAAAGAGCACTTATGGATTAGTGTGTTAAATGCTTGTGGGAGAAAAAAGTACACAAAATCATTCATAAAACTTTTAGGTTTTCCAATAAACCTTGCATAAGCAAATACCACTTATATTTAACAACATCATCTCTTGTTCTTCAACATTTTTAAAATCCAATGCAATATGATTTTGAAAGCTGCCCCACAAAAGGTAGGTTAAGAACTAGCTAGGGCATTTTCAACCCGTCAAGTCAGAAATTAACTCTATTTCTCACCAACGGATTACCAAAAGTGGTGTTTTTTCCCAAACTATGCTCTATTGCAAGCAAAAATTTAAAAATTCACTTTTTCGACACAAAGGAATTTAAAAAGGTCAACAAGGTTGCCAAAGTGGCAAGTCAATATCGAAGATATCCATCCCAAACTAAAATGAACATTGTCCTCAATTTTTAAAAAATAGGACAAAAAAGGAAATCTAAACAAAAAATCTAAGGTCACTGCCCAAAGATTAGATGTTAGTTCGATAAAACAAGATATGAGATTTCCACTTTATGAAGAGAAGATTGGAGACCATCAATAGAAATTGTGGGCATTGATTTGTTCTTCCACAATTTTGAACCATGAATCTTCCAAAATCCGGAAAACCTAGACAAACAAGCACAAACAACCACAAAGAACAAAAAAGAACAAACCTCCTCTCATCATTTTCATTGTTAGTGTAACATTTCCGTATTTTCAGGTCATTTTCGACGTCATCTATTTTACGAGTTTCCGTGAGTGAGTGTCGACATTTAACATTTTATTTGTCGCTAATAAATATTTTCGTATTTTATTATGAAAATTTTGGAGAAGAATTGATAATTTTTATTTTTGACGTTTCGCGAGTCAACGGTTGATCGCGCGTTCGTTAATCGTTTTGAGCATCGTAAAAATTTACGACATGTCTCGCTATTATTCTTATGATTCATTAAAAAATCATTTTATACCACGTCATATTTAATTCACGACCATGGTCATAGCTCGCGTTTAATTATTATGGGAGGCAGAAATTATAGATATTTATAAGATATTTATCTAAATTATCTTTTAGATATTTTCCTTAACTTGAACCCAGGTTAACTTAACTAGAGTTTCTTAACCTTAGTTAAGCCCTATATAAAGGCTTAACTAGTAAGAAAAACATACAAAACATATTCCTAAGGTGTAAAACACAAAAATCTCTCTCATTTCTCTCATCATATATCACGGCTCAAAACCATCTCCATAACACATCCATACTTTGATTTTCTAGATCAAATACAAGTGTTCTTACATCTATTCTAATGTGTTCTAAGAAAGATCGGAGGGTTGATTTCTCGTTTTGAAGATTTAAGAAAGTTTGTGCAAGATTCGGGTTTTAAGGATAAGGATTTTCTAGTGTTAAGATATCTCGGGTTTTGATATTCCAAAACAAGGGTTAGATCATTTGTTCTTCATCATTCATCCCATCCTAGGTTATCTAAATACATTTATACTTTTCATTTCATGATTTTATGTGTTCATAGTTTTTATTAGCTAAATCCACCATTTAGGGTTTCTTAATGGGTTATGATTAAAAGTTGAGATAAGAACACTTGTTATCTTGAAATCTTGTGACAAAACATGACCTAATGGACCTAATATAAGAAAACATAAGATATTAAGGTTTCTAATGGGTTTGTACAAAGTGTAAAGCTAAAAAGTCCTAAAAACAAGTTTTAAACACATTCTGAGAAAAATATCTTAAGGGGCTGTTTGTAATTCAAAATTTACATATATGTTTTATGATTTTATAAAATACTACATGTCACAAGGATCGAGGGGTCATAAAGAACTCGAAAAACCGATTAATAACGAAGAAGATACGCTATTTACAAGTTTACGATAGTTAATACTTTTATAAAATAATTTTTAAAAAAAGTACTATTCATTACAGAAACTTATACTTTATAAACATCAATAATATGATAAAACTTTCAATTACAAGAACGTGCTCGAAAGAATCACTAAAATCGGAGTTAAAACGAATAAGTTATGACGATTATACGATTAAGCTAATTAAATTTATATAAATTATTACTATTCATGAATAGTAAAAGTACTATTCATCAGCAGATTTTAACTTTTTAAAAATACGATTATTTGATACATCTTTCAAATACGAAAGCGTGAACGAAGGAAACGTACACAACGGGTTTAAAACGAGAAAGTTACACACTATTTTCTAACTTGTGCACTATTTCCTGAGGTGAATAGTGTTGGTTCGTTTTTAATAAAACTTTTTGCGAAACTTTATGGAATCATTTAAATAATATTTATAATTAGTTTAGACTTTATAAATATTATTTTACAAAGGCGATTAAACCATTTAACGATTATACGGAGATAAATACATGGTATTTAATTATCAAATACAATTTGAACATAATTTCACAAACGCAACTAGATGGTGATGTAGCTATATAGAGATATATGTGTTATTAGTTATCAAAGTGCTATATTACTGTCGGGGTTGGTCCTCAGGGACCATTCTTGTAATTTTTCCGTTTTAGTTGTTTCTTAGTTAATACTTGCCCGTTAAATGCTTTAGTCCCGTTAGTCCTTAAGTCTCTTACACAGTTAGTCCCTAAGTTAGTTTTTAATTAGCTTTATATTTTTAATTAATAATTAGGGTTAGGTTTTAATTAGTTTAATTAAACTTTTATAAAAAGATAAAAATTAGGGCTTTTATTTTTAGAAAATTTCTGCACATTTACTTTAATTAGTGTAATTTTTATAGAAATTTTAGGACTTTATTTGTCGCGTTTTATTTCCATATTAGTTCAATTGTTTTTAATTGTCTATTTTAATTGTAGCTTTAAATAATCAAATCATATCTTTGCTACATTCATATCAGAATCCAAGCTTAAACGAGGTTTCAATTTTACTAGTCGTTGGGGAAACGACCCGGGTGATCATACTTACCCGGTTTAATATACGTATTATATATTATACTATATATATTTTTGAGAGTGAATTTTATCAAGGGTAACTTGGTAATTTTCTTAATTTCTCTTTTTAAAGTATTATATTTTATAAATATTTTATAGTATATAAGACTACTATCATTACCACAGTTCCATCTAAGTCCCTAATATCATAAACCGTCAATTGCTTGTATAGTGAGAGCTAGTGTTGTGGATAGATCTATCGGGACTAACAATCCCCACTGGATTTTATGGTCACAAGTTGATCATGGTGCATTTAACATTTAGAGAACTGTAGGCTGTTTTGGCAGACACCCTACCTATTTGGGGCAGACAGACAGTTAAGGCTTCGGGGTCATGAGCTTAGTGCAATAATATATAATTAGACTTGGTGAATTTGTTTCTCTTGTCTACCTTACTTGTTTTGGACTTCGGAATACGTACTTAGTCCACCATTACTTAAGTCTTGTGGTCCACTTCTAAATACTTTTTGATTTGCTGAATCACTACTTGGATTTCAGAAATAACACTTTGGAATATCGTAACGCTTCTTTTTCTACTGAAATATTACTTAAATTATTTCAACACTGCTTTTACTTAAACCTATGAATTCACCAACATTATTGTTGACGTTTTTGCATGTATTTTCTCAGGTTATTATTTGCTAGTGGAGCATTGGGAGCATTTGAGTCGCGCGGATATGTTTTTGAAGGCTTAATAACTTGTATACCATTCGACAAACGTTTTAAAAAAAATGTTTCTATTGCATTATAAATGGGATCCTTTGTAAACTCTGATTTTAATATAACGAATGTGAAATTTATTTAAACGTCTCTTTTGAGGTCGTTTTCTGTGACTTGTGCGTATGGACTATGAAGTAGCACCCCATTGTTATCATTCCGCTGCTACCAGAATTTGGGGGTGTTACAGATGGTATCAGAGCTCAGGTCATAGAGAACTAGGTCGTTTTCAAAACCTAGACTATGACCATGTTTTTCAAAATATAGAGTCTCTTCTTGTTTTGTAGGAGGAGACCTAACGGAGCAATATTGGCTTGGCAATATTGTTTACTGAGAAGGTACTTTAAGGCGAGTGATCCGTATACACTATGCTTTTTGATATGAAGATATGGCCGAAACTTTTCAAAAGCATAATATACGGCAAGATGTCTTTTTCAGTCGTAGTGGTATGAATTTGAGCTTCGGTCATTGTCTTTTACTAGGCTAATGTAAAGGTGAAAATGCTTTGTCTTTCGTTGTCCCAAACCCGCACCAATCGCAAAATCGCTAGCATCACACATGAGTTTGAAAGGTAGGTTCCAATCGGGGACAACTAAGATCGGAGCGTCGGTAAGCTTCTTTTTAAGAGTCTCAAAAGAATCAATACAATTTAGAAACACAAACGGTGTTTCCTTCTCAAGATGGTGAGTCATAGGTCTAGCAATTTTTTTGGAAAGTCTTGGTAAATCGTCGGTTAAAAAAACGACATGACTAAGAAACTCCTAACACCTTTTCTGTAGTCGGATGAGGGAGCTTAGCGATAACATCGAATTTTGCTCGATCGACCTCAATTTCGGACTTTGAAATTTTATGTCCTAACACAATTCCTTCTCTACACATAAAATGACATTTCTCCCAATTTAGAACTAAATTCGTGTCTTCACACCTTTTTAGCATTTTTTCTAAATTGGAGAGGCACGAATCAAAACTATCCTCAAAAACCGAGAAATCATCCATAAATACTTCTATAGTCTTTTCGATCATATCATGGAATATGGCCATCATACACCTTTGGAACGTACCGGGAGCATTACACAAGCCAAAGGGCATGAGACGGTAAGCGAAAGTTCTATAAGGGCATGTAAAAGTAGTTTTCTCTTGGTCTTGGGGATCTATTGGGATTTGAAAATACCCCGAAAATCCATCTAGAAAACAATAGAACTCATTTTCGGCTAATCTTTCTAACATTTGGTTCATAAATGATAATGGAAAATGATCTTTTTCGAGTAGCTTCATTTAATTTCCTATAATCAATACAAACTCTCCACCCGGTAACTAATCGTGTTGGAATCAATTCATTTTCTTCATTAGCAACAACGGTTATACCACCTTTCTTGGGCACACAATGTATGGGACTAACCCATGGGCTGTCGGAGATCGGGTAAATCATTCCGGCATCAAGAAGTTTGATTACTTCCTTCTTGATTACCTCGTGAATTTTTGGGTTAACCCGTCTTTGACTTTGAACCGTGGGTTTATAATCTTCCTCCATCAAGATTTTGTGAGTACAAAAACGAGGGTCGATACCCTTGATGTCGGTGATTTTCCAAGCAATGGCCCGTTTATGTGATTTAAGCACCTTTAAGAGGGCTTCTTTTTCATCATCTTTTAAACCTTTTGCAATAATCACGGGTAACTTATCGGTTCCTTCTAAGTAAGCATATTCCAAATGAGATGGTAAATCTTTTAACTCTAATTCCGGAGGCTCTTCAATTGAAGATTTTGCCTTAGTCACTTCCTTTAGGTCCATCGGAGGGAGTTGAAACGGGGTTCATCTATTCAACAATTTTTCCAATTACGCAAAAATATCTCCCTCCGGATCACAATCGGCATGATCAATTTCTGGTGAAATTGAATCATCCTTGAGAAAAGCCTCTATTTCTTCCAAAATGAAATCACTTTCCTCGAACGGAGTGATGGAAAGAAAAGAGTCGGAAATAATAGGCTCAAAAGTCGTGGTGGGATTGCCACCCGAAGAATTATTAGAAAAACCTAACACTTCTTGAGAATACTCCTCACAAGCCACATCAATGACGTCAATTCGGTTTATCAACATATCATCATATGTAGAGGAGTATCTCGTAGTTTGATCGAGATTAAAAGTTACGGCTTCGTCATTAACCCGAAGGGTTATTTCTTCTCCATAAACATCAATTAAAGCACGACTGGTCCTCAAAAAGGATCTCCCAAGTATGAGAGGAACCCTAGGATCGGCTTCAAAATCAATAACAACAAAGTCGATAGGAAAGTGAAACTTTCCCACTTTGACAAAAATGTCTTCGGCGAGTCCTTTAGGACGAGTAATGGATCGATCCGCAAGCTCTAGAGTCATCTGTGTGGGGGTAAGTATGGGTAGGGAAAGCTTTTTCCAAATGGAAAGAGGCATAAGATTTATGCTCGCGCCAAGATCGGCCAAGGCGTTACATACATCCATTCCCGGGAAATCACATGGTATAAGAAACTTGCCGGGATCTCCAAGCTTTTCGGGAAGCTTTTTAAGGTTCGTCGCCGAGTAATTCTCGTTCAACGGTATCTTAGCTAATCCAAATAACTTTTCCTTATTCATGAGCAAATTCTTAATCGTAGGGTCAAATCATAGGCTCAACGTTAAGCGTCACGAGCTAATGTCAAGCCAAATCGTGAAGATTTGAAAGATCTTCTCCATTTGATTCGAAGCTTTTTCACAGAACTTATGATCAGTAAGTCTTGAAGGATATGATATATTCGGATTAGGTAAAGTCTTCGGAACATCGGGTTCCAGAATCAGAATGGGGTTAACCGGAGGTTGGATGTGAGCGGTACTTCCTTGGAAATTATTTTGCTCCTTATCCGTTGTCTCATCGGCTTCTCGTTCTACTACCTTTTTAGGAGAATGATTAGTAGGAATCGAAGGTCCCTCATAAGCAACACTACTTCGAGTAGTGATTGCTTTTTATCTCACCCTTCGGGTTTGGAATAGTATTACTCGGAAGAGTACCCGAAGTCGAGGCTTGGTTTTGGAAAAATCCACTTATAATATTTTGCAAATTATTTTGAAAAGCATTTTGTTGATTCATCAAGACAGTTTGTTGAGTCTTCATCGTATTTTGAATTTCATTCTTAAATTCTCCTTTCAACGAGTTGATTTGACTTTGCATGTTTCTTATCATTTGGTCATTTGATTTCATATAACTCGAAAACACATTTAGAACTCCTTGTTAAACTTGATTATTAGGAACTTGAAAAGGTTGGTTTTGAAATCCTTGATTTTGAAATTTTGGAGCATGATTATTTTGAACTTGAAAACCTTGATTTCCATGAAAATTATTTCCCCTATTAAAATTATTTCCTTGACCTTGATTTTGATTATACCTATTTTGACCATTGTTTGCAACGGGAGCAAAACACGGGTTGGTGCCCATGTGGTTGCTAACACGGGTTTGGAGAGAAGCAACTTGATTGTAAGTACCCGTCGCCGCACAAACACTCGATTGATTGTTATCGGTATTAGGACAATTAGAGTAAGCATGAACACCACCACAAGTAACACAAGATTCCTCAACCGCATTTACCGTAGCGGGAGTGACAACTTTCTTAGAAACAATCTCAACTAAGGTCGAAATTTGGTCTGCAAGCTTATCAATTCTTTCATCCGTTTTACTAAAACTTTCCCTAGAAGTCGTATTCATCCTAGAAACATTCGATTTGTTCCGTGAATAACGAACTTTTGATTTGTTCTCAATTATGTTCAAAGCCTCTCTAGTAGTCTTACTCAAAAGATTTCCACCCGCCGCGGCATTTAAGGAGTCTTGATCGTTATCATTTAAACCATTATAGAAAGTATCTATTTGGGTTAACTCCGTAAATCCGTGGTGGGGACAAGCTCTAAGCATTTCCTTAAATCGTTCCCATGCTTCACTAAATGTCTCCTCGAATTTTTAGGTAAAACGAGAGATTTCATTTTTTAAGTGAGTGGTCTTCGAGGGAGGGAAAAATTGATTCACGAATTTGGTTACGAGATCCTCCCAAGTCAAGATCGAATTAGGCGGTTCTTTATCGTACCAAACTCTAGCGGCCCCCTCGAGCGAATATGGAAACATCATGAGTTTAATCACATCATTCGGCACATCCCTAAACTTCAAAGTTGAGGTAATCATTTTGAAATTATTAATATGAGTATGAGGATTTTCCCTCTCGAAACCATGAAATGGGTTAGCTTGAACTAATTGTAGCAAATTCGTCTTAATTTCAAAATGATCCGCATTAATTTCCGGTATTACGATAGCTTCTCCATACCCTTCTGTGGGTGCTTGGAGTAGCTCTTCCATTGTTCGATTATCCACCATTGGTGCAACATCAACGACAATACGAATCTTGGGTTCGACTATATTTGGAGCACGTCTTCTATTTCGACGTCTCAGAATTGTTACAGGTGAATTATTTAGAAAATAGGAATTTCTAGTGCGCATGCACTACACAAACAAACGAGAAGAGAAAAAAATATACACAAAAATATTTTTGTTTCACCGAATAATCAACAAACTTAGGGTAACTCCCTTAAGTGAAATTTGCAAACGGGGGACGTAGTGGGAGCGACTCGCCTTAAAAACGTTTGTCTCTTCGGGTCGTAGTTCCGTGAAACAACCCTCCTAATAGCATATTTCACAAAAGAGGTGCGCCTTTTTCGTAAGTAACACAAGACGGTTACTTTTTTGAATCTTAAGTTTGGGAACTTATTAATGATATTCATAAATTCTCTAGTAAGAGAATTAAATTGCTAGTGTATTTTATTTTTTAAGAGAACACAATAAAAATCAAAAAATCCGGATAAGCAAATGTTTTTGTATTTTTTTTATATTTATTAATCTTCTACATATAGTAAAAAGAAAAAGAAAAATATTTTTTACTTTTTTTTTCAAAAGACGTAACTTTCAAAGACGAAAGGTTCTCCAAATCACGATTGACAAATTCAAACGAGAGAATCTTTAACACAACTCCCCGGCAGCGGCGCCAAAAATTTGATACGGCTCAAATTATATATACGTATAATACTAAAGTATAAGAAATTCACTAGAAATCCTTGAGGACAAAGATTAAAAGCAATTTCTACACAAAAAAAATCGTAAAATTTTAACCGGTAAGTGTTCACCGAGTCGTTTATACCCTAAGAATTATGGATTGAGACTTCGTTTTTTATTGGACAATGATTTGAATGGTTCTAAGATCTTTGATTTCTAAAATCCTACTAGTGGGCAAAAAAAAGCAAAAATAAAATAACTATGAAAATTAAACAACTAAGCACTTAAACACGAAAACAATAACGGGAATTAAAGGAAACGCTACAGCTAAGCAAGTATACTAATTTTAAAGCCTACGAACGCAAATTTAATTCCTAAACCTAGAAAATGATAAAAGAAAATTTTTAGAAAAAGAAAATTATTTTTTTTATTAATTTTCTATTTTTTAATGATTTTTTAAAGTTTTTAAACAAATTTAATGCACGAAAAAAAGTAAAACTTGAATTAAAAATCAAAGAAAATTACTAAAAATAGCTAGTGATGCAAAGTTTGAAGAAAAAAAATAAAAACTCAAAACCAACTTAAACGAATAAGCCCAGAAAAAGCTGTTTAGCACTCGAAGTGCTTATTTCAAAATAGGCCCAAAAAGGTGATAAAGGAATATTAAGTGCACCCTTGGACGTAAAAGTCCCAAGGGCGCAGATGGATTGAGAGTGTGTGTTAAAAAGGGTCTAGAGACTAGGTTGAGGTCAGGGGTTCGAGTATTGCTCACCCCTGACTTCCTTAGTTTCCCCTTTTTTTATCTTGCAAAACTTTTTGAAACAAAGTTGTAAAACAGCTTATAACAAACACTTTTTGTAAAAGAAACTTTTTATGAAACTTATTTAATAAGCCAGAATTTGAACTTAAAGTAGACAGAAAACACTTAACTCTTTTAATCTTTTTTTTCCTAATTTAAGAAAGCAATTTAAGCTAAAATAAGCTCAAACCTGAGCAAATTAAACTATATCTATTCTATAACTGACTTAATAAGCAAATTAGAACAAAATTTAAGCAAAAATTACAAAACATAAGCTGGAAATCCAATAAGCACTTTTTTCTCAATACTGCATACCAAACAGTCCAACAAGGGCTTTTTAAGCTTATTTTTAAATGAGCAAAAAGAACCTTATGTTAAAATGACTTGAAAAATCTTGAAGCTTATACTAGAGACTACTTAAAACATCAATCAAAAAGTATTTTGAAATTTAACAAAGCAATGAAAAGGCTAATGCAGACAGACTACACTAATTTTTTTGGTTTTTTAAAAGTTTTATCAAAAGACAAAGTGCTAAATTGCAGACCTAATTCAGATATTCAAATAAGCTTTTAAACTTGAATTAATTCCTAACCTATATAATTTGACCTATAATCTAATTGTACTCTAAATTTGAAGAACTAATTCCTACTTTTACTAGCTAAATTTTTAGCTTAAAAATGGCCTTAAGGCCTTTTATGCCTGCTGATGCAAATAACACTTTTATAACCAAAACTTAAAAACAACAATAGCAGACTTAGGGACTTAGTTTCTACACATTTAAAACACCAAAATGAAGGCAAAATGATTAACTAAACCAGCTAGAACAAAGTTAAGCTTAAAATGCATAAGGACCTGAACTTATTACCACAGATTCTATCAACTACTCAAAAACTTTCAAAAAACTAGATTAACCTAACTAAAAGCCTTAAAACCTAATCATATAACCTAGATATGAGATTTAAATTTGGCCTAAAGAACCAAATGGTCTTTGACAGCACTAACTCAAGTTAGTGTTGTCATAAACCAAACACCCCTTTAAGTAATCCAAACTCATATTAAGCTTATGAAATTTAGATTTTAAGCACAAAATTCAAATACCAGATACTACAAAGCTTAAAACAGTCCTAATGAACATATTTCAAGAATCAAATAAGCTAATCAACTATGCTAATATATTTTTTTTTTGGTTTTTCAGCTATTTTATATTAGATGCATGAAAACTAAATTTTAAACTTAACAAGTGAACTAATTAAGCAACAAACAGTTATACTAAGCAGATATAAGCTATACTAAACAATTATAAGCTAATATTAAGCTAATTAAGCAGAAATCTAACTAAAGTGCAATATAAAGCTTAAAAAGTAAATTGAAGACTTACAAAGGCCTCTGCACAAAACCAACGGGCATTTGGTCCAATGGTATGGAGGTTTTACCCTCCTAGGCAAGGTCTCATGTTCGAGTCTTATCAAGGGCGATAGGGGTTTCCTCCCGCGTGTGTAAAGGGAAGGGTGCCATTGCCTTCTGGGCTGGACCCAACCTGGTTGTGTGGGCTCGCTACGCCTTCTAGGCTAAGGGCCATGTAGCCACAAATTGTCGTTCAAAAAAAAAAGCAACAGAGTGTTTAGTCTAGAGAGAGAAAGATTAGAAAGTAGAGAGAGAAAGAGGGAGGAGGAGGATTAGAGAAAAGATAAAATA
>BQNB010127728.1:0-19394 GCA_026074375.1 Tanacetum coccineum
CACTCCCTTATTTTTATAAAAGACCTGAAAAGTTATGTAGTCAAATTAGAAAGTTTATGGACTAGTATATAATGTCTAAACTCTATTCTAACATCCCATAAAAACACAATTAGATAAAACCGACTTCTTCTCCACCTTTTTCTCCCTGTGAATGTCGAACCACCACTAGAAACACCAAAATCATCATCTTCAATTCCTAAACTAATTCCTATTAATCCTAAACCACTTCTACACTAATCTCCATCATCCTTTACAAGATTAAATCAACATGCAAGATTTTTATCAAGATTCTTGATTGTTTTGATAAAAAGGGGTTTTTGATCTAATTAAAGGTAATAGGATTAGCAAGGGTTAGATAATGATTGTGTAAACAAGATTTGAAGTAACAAAAATCAAGTTGGAGCATTGTTTTGGTCTTTGTGGTGTTCGGCCAACGATCAAACCCAAAGGGGGTTGATTGTGTTGATTGTCTTTTGTTTTGCATTGTGTTGTAAGTCTTCTATTTAACCATTTTCATTGATTTGATTTTTTTATATTATATGCATGTACTAGATTTTGTGTCGAGAATCCATGGATGGTGTTGCATGTTAAGTTTTTGAGGTTGTTGATGTTTTGGGATGATTAGTAGATGTGTTTAGGTAGTTTAAGAGGGTTGAGAATGATTGTGAAGCTTGAAATTGGTGTTTTGAAAGAGTTGAAAGATACTCATTAGGTGCAGAAAATTAGCGAGTCGAATTAGGTCGAGTCAAATCTTTTAAAACTGAATTTGGCCTTGAGATTATGATAGGGGTCGTCAATATAAACGTTTCGATATATGACACGACTTTTAACTCTCAAAAACGAACGTTTGGCGGCCATTTGAAGTTGAGAAAAAACTATAAAATTCTAATCAGCTATGTATAAAAAAATAAAATTGCTGCAAAAAATCAAAGGGGCATTTTTGTTCTTTTCTGTCGAGTTTTGGGTCTCGAGTAAAACTAAAAAGTTGTTTACTATTTTACATTTTTGCGAGGATATCTAAGTCTAAAACGCATGTTAAACGGGTCAAAAGCTTAGGATTAAATGCTACATAATATTTAGAAAAAGAGCAAGTTGCTGCAGAAACTTATAAGGGCATTTTGGTCATTTTATGGTCGCCCCCCCTTTTTTTCCCCTTTTCCCCACCCCACCTTTCCAGGTCTCCGGGTAAATTAAAACTAAAAAGATGTGTCGAAATGTGTTTTACATCAAATTGCTTTGGAGTCCGAGTCTTGAAAACGTGATTTAGCAGGTTGTTTTGGACGGACAGTTTTAGTAAAAAAAGAATAATAAAAGTCAAATGTGGCAAAATTTAAAGATTGGTCGAATTATATTATAACCAACGATTAGGCGTAGAATATATTAACTACAACTGGAAAATTTCATCTAAATAATGTTAGTCTTTCTACTTGCGTCGCATATAGATTTGTTTCTTTAATCTGTTTAATGGGTCCAAATACGGGTAATGTTCATTATAAAATTGTTTATCATATTTAGTCGGATTGGGTTAAAACGGAGTATAACATATGGCGAATTCAGTTGTAGTGGGGATTTAATAAGGAAGGTTGTACGCACGCATGGATGGGACGTTATGTTGTAAGCGCGCGCGTGGCCGCCGTCCGTCCGGTTTGGGGGGTGTAGTGGTGTTGCGGAGTGCGGGTGGGATGGCTGTGAGGTTGCCATTGCGTGACATCCTCCGGCAGAGTGGCGGTGGGTGGGAAGGGATTTAGGTTCAGGTCCGGGTGGGGTGTATACACACGAGCGCGTTTTTGGTGGAGACTTCGGTGGGGGTTAGAAGGGGGTTAATATGTTTTGTATTTGAGTTCGGGGGGGGGCGGTGGTGGGCTATTGTCTAGGTTCTTCTTGAACTGTTTGCTGACCGGAGACCTAAGTGGGGAGCGCCGCGCGTGATGGCGTTTTGTTGACGTAATCTTTTCTTTTCGTTATTTGTGTGTTTTTGGGTGGGCGGGGCCGGGGAGCGGGGGGACCCGGACGATGATAACGAGGAATTTGAAACAAGGGGGGGGATTGGGGCCGGGTTGAGGGGGGTTGTAGGGTTTGCGGACCGGAAGGACGGGGGTTGGGGCTGACTGGGGCCGGGGCCAGGGAATAGGGGGCAGGGGAGGGGTGTGTGATGGTGTCGTATTGTAACTTTTAGGCACCGAGGATTTTTTTGGGTTTGTTGGCCTGGGGGACCCCCGCAGTTAGTTCGGACGGTGGGCGAGGAGGTGGTGAGACGGGCGTAATTGGTGTAGAGTCGTTTAAGCTGTCTGCATGGATGGGGGGCTGCGGGGAGAGGCGCGGGGGGCAGTTCCTTTTGATGCCGGCAGCGCAGCCTCGATGTTGTGGGTTTTGGCGGTTTGGGGGCGGGTTTTTTATTATATGGGTGTTTTGGGTTGGTTTTGGGTACCGGACGGGGGGGGGTAAACTGGTGTATGTGGGTTGTATTAGTAGTGTGTGGAGGGTAGGATTGCGGGTTTGGGTTCTGGGGGTGTTTTTATTTGATGTCCTGTTTGTTTTTTTATGGTTTGGGGTCTTGTTTTTTTGTTGGTTTTTTTAGTTTTTTGGTGAGCGAGTTTTTATTTTTTTTTCGGATTTGTTTAGTTACTCACTGTTATATTTTTTTTTTTTTTTTTGTTGTTGTTTTGGTATTGTTTGAGTTTGAAGTATTTTTTTTTTTTTTTTTCTTTTGTCGAGTTCGGTGGTGGTGGGGTTTGGGCCTGGTGGGGGGGGGTGGGTTGGTGTGGGGAGGTCGAAGTTTGGGGGGGGGGGTGTTGTTGGTTGGATTTTTCATTGAGGCACGGGGTTTGGCGAGCATATGTGGCAGGTGGGTCGGAGGGGTGGTGGCAGGGGGGTTCGGCACGCGTATTCGGTCCGTGCGGGTTGACCCCCCCCCCTACATATTCTTTCCAGGCACGATAGCACGTTTTGCAAGACCTCGGACGGTTCACGTCCCCCCCGCGCCCACCTCGCGCATTGCTTAGATGATGTGATATGCGACAGCGGCGGTATATAAGGGTGATGGGTGTACCCGTCGTGAAGAGAGGTAGTCGATAGAAACAGTACTGGTTGTCAGGGGGGGTGGGGGGGGTGTTCGGTAAATCTATGCATTTGGGTTTTGGTCACAATTTTTGGAACAGGGAGCGTGGAGCACCGCAACACACCGGGCAGGGGGGGTGCCGGGTTTGGGAGGGCGCCGGCTGAATTAGGGCGCCGGGGGACGTTTGTCTGGTGGGGAATTGCTGGGTTGACACGTTGAGGGGTCAAGGGGGGGGGGGGGGGTGGGCGGGGGGGGGGGGGGGGTTGGGGGGGGGGTGGGGGGGGGGGTGGGGGGGGGGGGGGGGGGGGGGCACCCAAGGTGGTGGGGGGGGGTGGGGTGGGGGTTTGGAGGGGGTGATCAGGAGGGTTGTATTTTTAGATTATATTATTTTTTTTAGTTTGTTTTTTAGATCTAGACCTTAGATATCCTCGCAAAAAAGGTAAAATAGTGGTGTGTATTATAGTTAAGTGGTTAAGTAAAAACAAACTGTTTTAGTTTACTCGAAGAGGACCCAAAAAAACCCCAAAAACTTCGACCCTGAAGAGGAGGGGGAGGGAGAGGAGAGGAAAAATAAAAAAAAAAAATATGGAAAATGAAAAGAACAAAAATGGCCCCTTTGATTTTTTATGCAGCAATTTTTTTTTGTTGTCATAGCTTGCATTTGAATTTGTATAGTTTTTTCTCAAACTGTCAATGGCCGCCGCCTCCACCGCCGCCAACCCCTCAACCCAATATCGTTCGTTTTTTTGGTAGAGTTTATTAATGTCGTGTCATATATCGAAAACGTTTTTATATTGACGGACCCCTATCATAATCTAAAGGCTCCAAATGTCAGTTTTAAAAGATTTTTGACTGGACCTAATTCGACGCGCTCTTAATTTTCTGCACCTAATGAGTATCTTTCAACTCCTTCAAACACCATTTTCAAGCTTCACAATCATTCCCTAACACTCTTAAACTACCTAAACACTTCTACTAATCATCCCAAAACATCAACAACCTCAAAACTTAACATGCAACACCATTTATGGATTCTCGACACCAAATCTAGTTCATGCATATAATATAAAAATCAATCAATGAAAAAAGGTTAAATAGAAGACTTTACAACCACAAATGCTAATATACAAGACAATCAACACTATCAAAACCCCTTTGGGTTTGATATCAGGCACGAACACCACAAAGACCAAAACAATGCTTCCTAAACTTGATTTTTGTTACTTCAAATCGTGTTTACACTACACAATCAATATCTAACCCTTGCTAATCCTATTACCTTTAATTAGATCAAAAACCCTTTTAATCAAAAAATCCAGAGAATCTAAAAATCGATAGATCTTGATGTATGTGTTTTTGTTCTTAGAGCAGGAAGATTAGGTTTTAGTTTTAGAGGGATTTAAAAAAAAAGTGATTGGAAGTGTTTTGGTAAATTTTTGAAGATGATGGTGATGGTTTTTGGTTACTGCTCGTCGAACCAATGAGGGGAGAAGAGAAACCAGGCAAAAATTTTAGTAAATGTTTACTATGTGTTTTAAAAGAAGGGTCAAACCCTTTTATAGTTGGTCAAACATGCCTAATAACTTCTAAGGGGGGTGTTTGGTTTATGGTTTTGTTGGAGCTAAATAGAAGAAAAGGGGTGTTTGGTTTATGTGTATTTTTTTGGGGTAAAGGGTTACCCCGATAAATTTGTATTAATCACGAGAACCAAATAAGAATAAAGGAATATGGATGAAGTACCACATTCACCTCAAGCATAGCTTGAACTTCCCTAAAGACGTTTGTGACATACCACAAACCTCAAACCTCACGAAAAAACAAACTCAACTATATGAATACAATGAGTATAAATAAGAACTTAAACTAGTAAGTCTTCTCCAGAAACTCCCCTTACTTCGAACACTCTAAGCAACAATCAGCATCATAGGACCACTTATACGAGGCATGAGAGAACTAGCCATAGATCCTAAAGTTATTGGGCATCTTCCATTGCCTAAGAAGCAATCTTACCGACTCCAGTTTCTTGAACCCGGAAGGTAAATTTGTTTCAGCGAACCGTCCCAGATGACTACACGAATCTCTCTTTCGAGAAGCTATATTCTTAAACGTCCTGTTATTTCGTTCATTCCATATGAAATAAGCCGTATCAGCCACAATTAGTTTGCCAAAAATACACTTGGTAGTGCGTTTATTACCCATAGGTTTAAGATATAGGAAAATCTCATGCATGCTAGGGGGGACATTATCCATATCTGCCAAAACACGAACATACCTCCAGCCCTTCGCTGAAAACGTGCATTCAAAGAAAAGGTGGGGGTGAGAGTCAGGTTGTCCGTCACAGAGAGCACATCTCAAGTTTGTTAGATCACCATTTAGGCCAACATCCCATTGCCGCATTTTATCATGGGTCTTCAACCCATTTCTCATGACAAGCCACATATGAAAGGCATGTCTAGGGATGTTGTGAGGTTTATGTGTATTTTTATTTTATATTTTTATTGTTTTATTTTTCTAAAACATTTATACTACCCTATTTGATTTAAAACACTAAGTTAAAATATTTAAAAGTGTTGAAGTACTATTTTTGACACGGTTTCGGCAAAACGCGAGAAAAATCATAAAATACTAAAATACTAATAATTTAGCTTCCGGAGCTAAAATATGAAATTTTGATCTCTTAAAACGCTTAACGGATAAATATTCGAAGCACGACACGTAAATAACTAAAAATAACGATTTTCACCAAATCGGCTAACAAGTAAAACACAAAAATTTTATTCAAGACGAAAATAGGAATGGAGTCGAGATTTAATATTGACCGTAAAATACGAGATGTTACAGTCTTCCTACCTTAAGGGAGCGCCGTCCCGGTGCTCAATTCGCCTTATCTCCATATGGTTTGCGATGGTCGGTACACAATCAGAAAATATCCATATACTCCCTCTGTCCCATATTAAATGTCCACTTTGACTTTTGAAGTCTTTCTTTTCTAACTTTGCCTTAAATATTTTTGTTTGTGTTATGTAATACTTGATGCAAAATATATGAATGAATTGAGTTTTAAATGTATTTTTCATTGGCATAACTTTCATCAAGTATCACATAACACAAACAAATATATTTAAGGTCAAAGTTGAAAAAGAAAGACTGCAAAAGTCAATAGTGGACTTTTAATATGGGACGGAAGGAGTAACATATTACGAGTCGAAAGAAGTTCAAATAGCCATTTGTACAAAGCAATGATGATAGCGATTAGAAGAGTAAAGACAATGAATGATTCTTACTGACGTATTACTTGTTAAAAGAGAAGCACGCCATGTCGGATACACATTTGGAAATAATAGAATGAACAAATCACAAACTGAAAGAAGGTTCAGTACTGAAAATGACCGCATTTCGTCATGAAGCAAAAACGATAATGATTAGATGAACGAAGAAAATGAATTATTCGTACGAACGGATTACAAATCAAAAGAAAGTTGTTCGTACGAATGCCATACTCTTAAGCCCACTCATTTACAAATTGTTATTTACATTCAAAGGCGCCCCGATCCGTGTAAATAAGACTTAGAAATTTATGGTTCGGCGATTTATAATTTCCTTATTCAAATGAAGAAGCTTCTCAATTCATTTCAATAAGATAATTATAAATTAGCCTACTTAAGCATTATCACAACAAAATACGAGATCAAAACAATGTTACGTTGAGAAGAAAAAGTCTCCTTGCCGGCATGATTCTTTAAAATCATAAGAAGTAACGAGAAGAATAATGAGACGTTAGACAATCGCGTTCCAAAGGTAAGTGCCAAAAGGCGGCACGATCCGAGGGCTTTTTGGTGACAAGTTAATGTCGTTACTCCCATCAACGAAAGATCTTCAAGACGATGGATTACGAATTCAACCATATGCGATTCAAAAGCACATAAGGGAAAGTGCTCAAACTCGGGTGAATGATAAAATAATCAGTGGAATTGACAAACTACATTGAATTTCAATATCATCAAAAGGGAATAAAGTAAAGTCGTGAAAAACTTCAAAGTTAAGCATAAGAGATCAAAAGAAAATATTAGCCCTATATGTATAGGTGAACGCATCATCCCCCTTCATCTTTTATAATACCAGTATCAACGCTCAAGGGAGTAAATGAGAAATCAGAAAGTACGCAAAAATCGGAGTGATCAATATTTATATAACTGACCGATATAAGGTAAATAGTAATACGTCATAAGATAGACGTAAGAGAGCGAAATCATAGCCAAGCGTTAAATACTCATTATCCTAGTAAAGATGCAAAAGAGAGCTTATAATGGATTAGGGAGAATGCGCTCGCGGATATCAGACAACGGTGAAAGACTCTTAAAATTTTTCGAAAAACGGTTATAGTTTAGATTTTGAAAACGACCTAGTTCTCAATAACCAATTCTCTGATACCACTCTATAACACCCCTAAAAATCACAACGCATCGAAAGACTACTTGGGTGCTACTTCATAGCATAATGTACAAGTTACAGAAAATGACTATAAGTGAGACGTTTTGAAAAGTCAACCATTCGATAATTTTTTTTATAAAATATTAGAGTTACAATAGGTCTCATATATGCGTAATAGAAAACATTTTCAATCGTTTGTCGAATGGTACTCAAATTATAAAGCCTTCAAAAAGGTGTATCCGCGCGACTCATATGCTCCCAATGCTTAGCTAGCAAAATGATTGAGAAAATACATGCAAAACGTCAACAATAATGTTGGTGAATTCATAGGTTTAAGTAAAAGCAGTATTGAAATAAATCAAGTAATATTTCAGTAAGGAAGCGTTACATTATTTCAAAGTATTATTTCCGAAATCCACGTAGTGATTCAATAAATCAAGAAACATTCAGAAGTGGACCACAAGACTTAAGTGATGTAGACAAGAGAAACAAATTCAGCAAGTCTAGATGAAAACAATATATTATTGCTCTAAGCTCATGACACCGAACCTTTACACGTAATATAATCAAATCAGTAATCGCAATATATGCCCCAAACAGGAAAAGGGATGCTGCCAAACATCCTACGTATTATTCAAATGTTAAGTGCGTCAATGGTTATCTAGAAACCACAGCCCAGACGGGGATTGTCAGTCCTGATAGATCTATCCACAACACTCGCGTTTACTCAGCCGGTATTTAATGGTTCATGATAAAAAGGGGACTTAGCGGAAAGGTACTTAGGCAATAATATGATCACGAAATAGCATACCATTTGAAAAACACTTGTGGTCCTATTTAAAAACAATAATGTGTTCAAAACTCACGGTTTCATATATAGGTATTCAATGATCTCAAATCATGTAGTAAGCAAATCAAGCTTTAATAAAATAGTCATGTAACGCTTAAGTAGTAGAAATCAATAAGTTTTCTTAGTAAAAAGAGCATGTATTCTCACCCCGAAAACAGTTTATGAAAACCATTAAAAGAGAAAATGTGGGGTTATGAACTCACCGAGAAGCAATGAAGTATCGAAAGAGAAATTCAACAAGGAGAGACGGCGACAACGTCTCACCCGCGACCTATAATATGGTGCGAGTATAAGAATATTATTTATAGAAAAATGCTATAAAATGCATAAGTAGTATTAATATATCTAATTCAGACATTTATGTAGATTTTTATCGTAGAAATCATGAGTGCGTCAAACTTACTTATTTATACCCACTAAAATGATCCGACTTATGTTTAACTCCGTTTTAACCCATTCCGACTAATATGTAATTTTAATGAAAATTACCCAATTTGACAAATTATAAAGATTAAGACATCTAGATGCGAATGAAAGTGAAAGACTAACTTATTAGTTGAAATTTCAGTTGTAGTTAATATATTCTACGCCTAATCGTTGGTTATAATATAATTCAACCAATCTTTAAATTTCGCCACATTTGACTTTTATTATTCTTTTTTTTACTAAAACTGACCCGTCCACAAAGACCCACTATATTAGGTTTTCAAGACTCGGGCTCTAAAGCAATTTTATGTACAACGACATTTCGGACAACTTTTTGGTTTACACGTGACTCCTGGAACGACATAGAAAATGACCAAAATGCCCTTATAAGTTTCTGCAGGAACTTGCTCTATTTCTAAAAATTATGTAGCATTTAATCCTAAGCTTTTGACCCGCTTAACATGCGTTTTAGACTTAGATATCCTTGCAAAAAGGTAAAATAGTGTTTTAAACAACTTTTTAGTTTTACTCGAGACCCAAAACTCGACAGAAAAGGACGAAAATGCCCATTCGATTTTCTGCAGCAACTTTATTTTTTTATACATAGCTGATTGGAATTTTATAGTTTTTCTCAACTTCAAAGGCGCCAAAATGTTCTTTTTGGAGGTGTTTGAAGTAGTGCCATATATCGAATGTTACATATTGGACGACCCTATCATAATCTCAGGCCAAATTTAGTTTTAAAGATTTGTACCGGACCAATTCGACTCGCTAATCTTCTGCACCTAATGAGTATCTTTTAACTCTTTCAAAACACTATTTCAAGCTTCACAATCATTCCCAACACTCTTAATCAAAAAAAAACAATATCCGAAAACATATCTACTAATATCTTAAAACATCAACAACCTCAAAGACTTAACACGCAACACCATCTATGGATTCTCGACACAAAATCTAGTACATGCACATAATATAATAAATCAAATCTAATGTTAAAGGGTTAAATAGAAGGAATTACAAACTCAATGCAACACTATGTCAATCAATTACTACTAAACCCCGTTGGGTCTAGATCGCGCCGGTCGAACACCACAAAGACCAAAACAATGTTCCAACTTGATTTTTGTTACTTCAAATCTTGTTTACACAATTAATATCTAACCCTTGCTAATCCTATTACCTTTAATTAGATCAAACCCTTTTAATAAAAAAAATAAAAAAGAATCAAGAACTCGACAGACTTGATGCATGGTGTTTATTGTTGTTAGAGAAGGATTAGGGTTTAGTTTAAAAGAGATTTAAAGTGATTTGGTAAATTTTTAAGATGATGGTGATGGTTTTTGGTTACTGCTCGTCGAACCAGGGAGGGGAGGAGAGAAACCAGGCAAAAAAATTATGAAATGTTTACTATGTGTTTTAAAAGAAGGGTCAAACCCTTTTATAGTTGGTCAAACATGCCTAATAACTTCTAAGGGGGGTGTTTGGTTTATGGTTTTGTTGGATCTAAATAGAAGAAAAGGGTTTTGGGGGTGTTTGGTTTATGTATATTTTTATTTTATATTTTTATTGTTTTATTTTTCTAAAACATTTATAATACAATATTTGATTTAAAACACTAAGTTAAAATATTAAAAAGTGTTAAAGTATTATTTTTGACACGGTTTCGGCAAAACGCAGAAAATATCATAAAATACTAAAATAACAATAATTTAGCTTTCGGAGCTAAAATATGAAATTTTGATCTCTTAAAACGCTTAACGGATAAATATCCGAAGCACGACACACAAATAACTAAAAATAACGATTTTCACTAAATCGGTGTAAAACACAAAAATTTTATTCAAGACAAAAATAAGAATGGAGTCGAGATTTAATATTGACCGTAACATACGAGATGTTACAACTTTGTGGCATAGGAGATTAGGTCACGCGAATATGCGTTTAATTCAATCGTTAGCTTCTAAGGAACTAGTTACAAATTTACCTAAACTTAAGTTGAATCAACATTTCTATGATGCTTGTAAAATTGGAAAACAAGCTCATGCTAGTCACAAAGATAAGAATACGGTCTCAACGACTAGATGCTTAGAACTTCTACACATGGATCTTTTTGGTCCATCCACCGTATGGAGTTACGGAGGTAACCTCTACACCTTAGTAATAGTTGATGATTATTCTAGGTATACATGGATAAGATTTCTTAAAACCAAAACCGAGGCTTTCGAGCAATTTGAAATCTTTAGTATGAAAATTATGTATCAAATAGGATGTCCAATGTCTTCAATTAGGATGGACCATGGTAGGGAATTTGATAATGAAGTGAAATTTGGATAGTTTTGTAATGCCAATGGAATTACACATAACTTCTCGGCTTCACGCACTCCACAATCAAATGGTGTTATAGAAAGGAAAAATAGGACTCTACAAGAGATGAGTATAACGATGTTAAATGAACAATCGTTGCCACAAAAGTTTGGCGTAACTCCGTAGATACATCAACCTATATACTTAACCGAATCTTGATTAGATCCATCTTAGGAAAAACACCATACGAGATCTTGAGAGGTAGAAAACCTACTCTTGATTACTTTAGAGTGTTTGGAAGCAAATGCTTCATCCTAAACACAAAAGACTACCTAACCAAGTTTGACCCAAAGTCATATGAAGGTGTCTTTCTAGGATACTCCCAAAACAGCAAATCCTACATTATCCTAAACAAACACACAATGAAAATCAAAGATCACTCAACGTGACATTCGATGAAATTCCTCCCCCATCTAAAACCTCACCCTTGGTAGATGACGATTTAGATAAAGAAGAAGCAATTAAGGTTACCGAAAAGAAAAACTTAGAAAATAAAATTGAGGATGAAACTCTAGAAGTTGACAAAGTTGTCAATATTAAAGAATCTAAGAATCATTCGTTAGACAACGTCATAGAAACCTTAACCAAAGAACTCTTAGGTCACAAGCTCAAAACTGAAGTAATTTCTTTTATTCTATATCAACTATAGAACCTAAGAATATAAATGAAGCCTTGAAAGACGAGAGTTGTATAATTGCAATGCAAGAAGAATTGAATCAATTCATTGCAAATTATGTTTGGGAGTTAGTACCACAACCTAAGTGTACGACAATTATAGGAACTAAGTGGGTGTTTAGAAAAAAGCTTGACGAAAATGGCATCGTGTCTCAGAATGAGGCTAGGTTAGTAGCACAAGGCTATAATCACTAATAAGGAATTGATTATGATGAGACTTATGCTCCTATAGCTAGATTAGATTCCATTAGGATTTTATTAGCTTGTGCTTATACCTTTGATTTTAAACTATTCTAAATAGACATAAAAAGTGCATTCCTAAATGGTTTTATCAATGAGAAAGTATACGTGGCATAACTTTCGGGAATCATTGATTTCGAAAAACCTAATCATGTTTACAAACTTAAGAAAGCTTTGTATGGTCATAAACAAGCTCATAAAGCTTGGAACGATAGATAAAAAAAATTTCTTATTAAACATAAATATAACATGAGAATGGTAGATAACACACTTTTTGCAAAGAAAAAAGTTCAAATCTCATCATTGTTCAAATATATTTCAACGACATTATATTCGGTTCAACTTGTCAAGAGTTGTGTGATGACTTCATCAAAATCATGCACGATTTTTTTGAAATGAGCATGATGGGTGAAGTAAACTTCTTCCTTGGATTACAAATAAAACAATTAGAAGATGTCATTTTCTTTAATCAATCCAAGTATATTAAAAATGCTTAAGAAATTTGGCTTAAAAGATTCTAAACCAATGAAAATGCCCATGTCCTCCGATACAAAACTCACGAAAGATGAAGAATGTGAGTCTGTGGATAGTACTAAGTACAGGGGCATGATAGGTAGTTTATTATACCTAATGACAAGTAAGCCTGATATCATGTTTAGTGTTTTATGCACGCTTCTAAGAGGATCCCAAAACCTCTCATCTTGAAGCCGTTAAGCGTATATTTCGATACATTAAAGGCACCACACACTTAGGATTATGGTACCTAAGGGGACCGGTATAGAAACTGTAGTATATGTCGACTCTGATCATGCAGGAGATTATGTGGATCGAAAAAGCACTAGCGGTATTTGTATATTCATAGGATGTTGTCTAACATCATGGTTCTCGAAGAAACAAACCTTTCTTGCTATATCTACGACCGAAGCCGAATGCGTAAGCGCCGAAAAGGCATGTCAACAAGCACTATGGATGAAACAAGCTCTTATCGACTACGATATCCGACTTGACGATGTTTCGATTATATGCGACAACAAAGGCGCGATTAACTTAAGCAAAAACCCCGTGCAACACTCGCGGACGAAACACATCAAAATACGTCATCATTTCCATCGGGACAATGTCCAAAAAGGAAACATCTCCATCAAAAAAGTTTCGTCTGAAGATAACATTGTCGGCATTCTTACTAAACCCCTCAAGCGTGAATCGTTTAATTATCTTTGTCTAGGTCTAGGAACTATAAAATACATCTTATAATACTATCTCTTCTTTTCTGCTAGTCTCGATTGTAGTCTATTTTCTATTCTATGCGTCCTGACAACTTAATTATTTCATCCGAGGTATTTTAAGTATTTGTAATTAGCGAAATGCAAATTAAAATGTCACTCCTGTCGAAAAATTTGTGCAAAATCAAGCCTAAAATTCGTCCAATGTGGACGGTCCCTTAAATATGGACGGTCCCAGATTTATATATGGATGGTCCCATATATATCCAGGAGCATCACCAGCAGGCATGTAATATTCTTCCCATTTGTTCAAAATCAAAAACCAAAATCTACATTCCACAAATCTCAAACGAAAAATATATCCCTATCCATCTAAAACCCATTATTTGAAATTTAGAGTCTGGGAAAATCCATGAAGGTCGTGTAGTCCTTTCAGAATACATTAGACATGATTGCATTAAAACAATGTTAAAGCAATCAAATTTTAATGTCTATACAATGCTGACGAAAATTAATGTCCTAGATTCTTGTTGGAACTATATTCTTCGGCCGAACTCATAAGAAACGACGACCAAACACTCTCTCTTGTAGCATCTCGTATTTTACGGTAAATATTAAATCTTGACTCCGTTCCTATTTTTGCTTTGAATAAAATTTTTGTGTTTTACTTGTTAGCTGATTTGGTGAAAATCATCATTTTTAGTTATTTGCGTGTCGTGCTTCAGATATTTATCCGTTAAGCGTTTTAAGAAATAAAAAATCTCATATTTTCACTCCGGAAGTCAATTTATAGTTATTTTATTATTTTATGATCTTTCCCGCGTTGTGGCCGAATCCGTGTTAAAATTTTATACATTTTACTTTCACTATGTCATTAATGAAAAGTTTTACTTACACTAAATAATACTATGAGATTTGACAAAAAAATAATAATTTCATATATATATATATATATATATATATATATATATATTCCATATACTCTCCCTTTACCTCTCCCCTAGTCGAATAAAACACAACCAAAACACCCCTTCATCTTTCTTTAATTAGCTACCTCCTACTAAAAACCACAAACCAATACACTCTTGTTAAGACAAAAAATATATATATAAAACTCCAAGCCTGACAAAAAGGGGTCGATCCAATCAAAACACACACAAACACATATAACTATTTTCTCCTCCCTTTCTCCTGTACTAGTCGACATCACCATCACTACCATGATCCACCATCAAAAACCTTTTTCTACTACAATCAAACATCAAATCATTGATCCTACTATCATTCTAAACACTAAAAACAAACATGCATAATTTTTGTGAAGTTCTTGATTTTGAAGATTATTGATTTTAAGGGTTTAATTAAATTGTGTACAATTAGAGTAATAAAGGTTTGATTACAAGTGTTTTTACAAGGTTTTGATTGATAAAAATCAAGTTAGGGTTTGTTAATTAGGGTGTGTGTGGGGTTCGACCAAACAAGAAAACCCAAGAGGGTTTCGTGTCATCTATTTTTCTTTGATCCTACATTGTTGTAAGTATTTTCTTTACATTCTTGTAATGATTAATTTTTGTATAGTTTGCATGTGTTTGATTTTATATCTAGAATCCATGAATTATAGTGCATGTTGAATTTTTGAGGTGGGTCATTGTTTGAGAAGATTAGTGGTAGTGTTAGGATAGTTTAGGAGCATTGGCGATGTCAGCGATGCGTGAAATTGAAGTTTTGATGGGGTTTAAAAATACCCACTTAGTGAAAAAAAATTGAGAGCCGTATTCGGCCGGGTTAAACTTTGTAAAACTGATTTTGGGATTGAAAATATGTTAGGGGACGTTCATAGCTTTGAAATGGTAGGTCGCACGTCCCGTAACTCTTCAAAACGAAGATTCTATGGTCGATTGACGTTTTGATATATATATATATATCATATATTCTATATATATTTTTTATTATCTATAGAATATCGAGAGAGACGTGAGGAATGGACGAGAGAGCTGCGTGATTGCTTGGGAGAGGAGAGTGATAGAAGTGATGATTATGAGAGTGGCTTCTCCCCTATGAGATTTTCGATGTATGAGGAGCGGGACTGATGAGCAGATGTTTGAGTGAGTCCAGACTATTGGGGAGAGATAGTTGGGGATAGAGTGAGAGAAGTAGAGATCCGTGAGAAGAAAGAAAAACTATAATGAGAAGAATAAAAAGGATTTTTAGCCAATACATTTTAAATAGGAGAGAGAATTTTAATGAGAGATGCATCCATTTTTGTAGGTGCATCTTAAATGTGTGGTTGTGGTTTCTTTTATTTATTTCATTTTAAGTTTTTCTTCTATTTGATGTAGTATTATATATATATATATTATTATATATATATATTATATTATATATATAAATTATATTTATATATATGTTATTATATAATGCAAGTTCAGCTCTTGCCTTATTTAAAATCTGCATAGACAATTCAACGCTCATTTCGACCACTTTAGAGTCCGTTTTGGCCTTCCGGCGAAACACGAAAGTTGTCCGGAATATCGTTTTACTTTGCCGCGAGGCTTGTTAGTCTTAAAAATGCCTAATGTCGGGTCGAAAAGCTTAAAAACAGATTCATCAGCTATGTATAAAAAAATAAAGTTGATGCAGAAAATCAAAGAGGCATTTTCGTCCTTTTCTATCGAATTTTGGGTCTCGAGTAAAACCAAAAAGTTGTTGAAAACACTATTTTACCTTTTCGCGGGGATATCTAAGTCTATAACGCATGTTAAACGGGTCCAAAAGCTTAGGATTAAATGTTACATAATTTTTAGAAAAAGAGCTAGTTGCTGTAGAAACTTATAAGGGCATTTCGGTCATTTTTGTGTCGTTCCAGGTCTCAGGTAAAACTAAAAAGTTGTCTGAAATGTCGTTTTACATCAAATTGCTTTAGAGTCCGAGTCTTGAAAACGTGATTTAGCGGGTTGTTTTGGACGGGTCGGTTTTAGTAAAAAAAAAGAATAATAAAAGTCAAATGTGGCGAAATTTAAAGATTGGTCGAATTATATTATAACTAACGATTAGGCGTAGAATATATTAACTACAACTGAAATTTCAACTAATAAGTTAGTCTTTCGCTTTTGTTCGCGTCTAGATATCTTAATCTTGATAATGGGTCAAAATGGGTAATTTTTATTAAAAATTACATATTAGTCGGAATGGGTTAAAATAGAGTTAAACATAAGGCGGATCATTTTAGTGGGTATAAATAAGTAAGTTTGGCGCACTCATGGATTCTGCGATATAAGATTTCATATATGTCGGAATGTATATATTTTACATACTTATGCATTTTATGCATTTTTCTTATAAATATATTTTTATATGCGCACCATTATTATAGGTCGCGGGTGAGACGTTGTCGCCGTTCTCTCCTTGTTAAGTTTCTTGTTCGATACTTCATTGCTTCTCGGTGAGTTCATAGCCCCACCTTTTCTCTTTTAATGGTTTTCAAAAACTGTTTTCGGGGCGAGAATACATGCTCATTTACAAAGAAAACTTATTGATTTCTACTACTTAAGCGTTACATGACTATTTTTATTAAAGCTTGATTTGCTTACTACATGATTTGAGATCATTGAATATCTATATATGAAACCGTGAGTTTTGAACACATTATTTGTTTTAAATAGGACACAAGTGTTTTTCAAATGGTATGCTATTTCGTGATCATAATATTGCCTAAGTACCTTGCCGCTAAGTCCCCTTTTTATCATGAACCGTTAAATACCGGCTGAGTAAACGCAGGTGTTGTGGATAGATCTATCGGGACTGACAATCCCCGTCTGGGTTGTGGTTTCTAGATAACCATTGACGCACTTAACATTTAAATAATACGTAGGATGTTTGGCAGCATCCCTTTTCCTGTTTGGGGCATATATTGCGATTACTGATTTGATTTTATTATGTGTTAAGGTTCTGTGTCATGAGCTTAGAGCAATAATATATTGTTTTCATCTAGACTTGTTGAATTTGTTTCTCTTGTCTACATCACTTAAGTCTTGTGGTCCACTTCTGAACGTTTCTTGATTTATTGAATCACTACTTGGATTTCGGAAATAATACTTTGAAATACTGTAACGCTATTTTCCTTACTGAAATATTACTTGATTTATTTTAATACTGCTTTTACTTAAACCTATGAATTCACCAACATTATTGTTGACGTTTTTGCATGTATTTTCTCAGGTTATTATATTGTTAGCTGAACATTGGGAGCATTCGATTCGCGCGGATACAAAATATTTTTTGAAGGCTTTATAATTTCTGTACCATTCAATATACGTTTTGATAATATTTTCTAATACATTATAAATGGGACCTATTGCAACTCTGATATTTTATAAAAAAATTACCCAATGGTTGACTTTTCAAAACGTCTCACTTAGAGTCGTTTTCTGTAACTAGTACTTTATGCTATGAAGTAGCACCCCAAGTGGTATTCTACTGCGTTGTGATTTTAAGGAGGTTACAGAGTGGTATCAGAGCACTGGTTATAAAGAACTAGGTCGTTTTTAAAACCTAATCTATAACCATTTTTCGAAAATTTTTAAGTCTTTCACCGTTGTCCGATATCCGCTCACGCATACTCCCTGATCCCTTATATACTCCCTTTAGTATCTCTATTAGTATTACATTGATAATAATTTTATAATACTCGACTTTCTTTTTGATCTTTTACGCTTATCTTAGGGATTACCGTCATTTATATATAAATAAGAGTAATTCATATAAGTGTTGATCATTTTCAGTCACTTATGTCTATTTGGTATTATTGCTTGTGGGTGTGAGTTTAGATCGGATGGGTATGCCTATCCAATGTGATTGGAATTCGGATCGAAGGGGTACGCCTACCTACATGTTGCGTATACGTTGTCAATGCTTTTTAAGCGAGCTTGGTTTGATGCCAGTGCTAACCGAAGCCTAAATGCGAGATATCTATGTAATGATAATTACTTGCATATGTATATAGTACTATGGTACGTCTTAATGAGTTCGTTTACTTTAATATATTGTGAGTTATGCGGTGATCTCCGAAACATTTACGCGACTTTACGTTATTCCCTTTGATGATATTGAAATTCGGCGTAGTTTGTCAATTCCACTGATTATTATACCATTCGACTATGAGTTTGAACACTCTTCATATGCTTTTGAATCTCATATGTTGTTTCATAATCTATCATTTTGAAGACTTCCAGTTGATGGGAGTGCGACTTTAACTTGTCACCTCGGATCGTGTCGTCTTTTGGCACTTACCTTTGGAAGGCGATTGACTAACGTCTCCTTACTCTTCTCGTTACTTCTTATGATTTTGAAGAATCATGCCGCCAAGGAGACTCCTTCTTCTCAGCGTAACATTGTTTTGATCTCGTGTTTTGTGTCGGCGATGCTCAAGTAGGATGATTTATAATCATCTTATTGAAATGAATTGGGACGCCTCTTCATTTGAATAAGAAAATTATAAATCGCCGAACCATAAATTTCTAATTCTTATTTACATGGATTGGGACACCTTTGGATGTAAATAACGATTCGTAAATGAATGGGCTTAAGTGTATGGCATTCGTACGAACAACCTTCTTTCGATTTGTAATCCGTTTGTACGAACAATTCATTTTCTTCGTTTATCTAATTATTATCGTTATTACCTTCATACGACTAAGTCTTTTGGACTTCTTTCGGTTTGTAATTTGTTCATTCGATTATTTCCAAATGTGTATCCAACATGGCATGCGTCTCTTTTAACAAGTAATTCGTCCGTACGAATCATTCATTGTCTTTACTATTCTAATCACTATCATTATTGCGTTTGTACAAATGGCTATTTGAACTTCTTTCGACTCGCAATTTGTTATATGGATATTTTAGATTGTGTATCGACCGTCGCAAACCATATGGAGATAAGTCGAATAGAGCACCGGGACGGAGCTCCCTTAAGGTGGGAAGACTGTAACATCTCGTATATTACGGTCAATATTAATCATGACTCCGTTCCCATTTTTTTGTTTTTTTAAATAAAAATTCGTGTTTTACTTGTTAGCCAATTTGGTGAAAATCGTCATTTTTAGTTATTTGTGTATCGTGCTTCGGG
>BQNB010127729.1:0-19394 GCA_026074375.1 Tanacetum coccineum
ATGTTGTTGAAAATTTTGAAGAATGCTAAAGGGCGGTATATGATGAAAATTTTTAGGGGGAAAAGGTTTCAGGGTATAGAAAAATGGAGAGATATGAAAATGTGATTTTGATTTGGGAGAAAATTAGGGCAGGATATGATTGAAAATTTTTAGAAGGAGGCTAAATTTTGTGGTAAATTTTGGCTACACTTAAATAATGTGTGACAAAACTTGAGGCCATAATTTAGAAACATAAACAAACACTTCATGTGACTATATATGATATCATAATTTAGACACACAAACACTCAATGTGACTAATATGAAATTTAGTTATAACCGATTTTACATTTTGCTCTAAATAATAGCCATATAAATACTTTATGATGTGACTGTTAGGAACATATTGGTCACATATAATCACCTTAAATGTGGCCATAAACATAATTTAGTCACATATTTATGATATGTTGTAGCTATTGTAAAGGCATATAGTCACATGATCATGCTAGAAGTAAATGTAACTATACACATTAGCTTTTGAATATAGCCACTTTTAACTAATGTGTGACAAACTTGACTATATGATTTACCACATACACAATTACTTCATGTAACCATATATGGATTTTGGTCACACTGTTCAATTGTATGGCATATATTTGTCATATATGTAAATATATAGTGTGACTAATGTTTCAAACTTATTTGTATCTGTCACACGTCCCAAGTTATAAGTGACTAAATAATCAACAAAAAATTACCAGTTAAGTCTAGTCACATAAATATTTAAATGTGTGACAATGAAATTCTGAAATGGTCACACAAAATGAGTTCAAGTGTGGCCGTGTAACATTCCATATTTAAGGTCACTATTTATTTCGAGCTTTACTTCTATTTTTATTTTTAAGCAAAGTCATTAATTTTACGTTTACCCAATTTGGTATGAATTTCCCGTTCTTAGCTTTAAGTGAGCCGTAATTGGGAATCTATTCTGTCTTCGTGCCTTAAGTGGTTTAAGATTCTCATAATACTCCCTGATGATTATAATTTACATCATTGTCATTTTCCGTTGTGTTTTGCGTTTACGTAAATTTCTTGCTTAAAACTCGCGTTATACCTTAAACCTTACTTTTTATTTAATTTAACTTACACTATACTTTAAATTAAATACTTATAAACTAAAAATAAATAAAAAACACCCTAGACCTAGGCCTATGGCCAGTTTTACCCAACACAACACACCACTCCTTTTCACTTTTCTATAAACCATCATTATTTCTCTTTTCCATACATGCAAACCCTTCCATTCATCCTAGTTGCAAATCTCAAAAATCTCTCTTCCTTCTTCTCCTTGTGGCTGCCGAAATTACCCCCACCACCACCATAATCTTACAAAAAAATTCTTCTCCTTTTTATCATCATAACATCATCCTTAAGTTGCTTGCAAAGTTTGATAAACTTTCTTGATGTTTTGAAGAAGTTCTTGAAGTTTTAATAGAAGATTGTAATCAAGACTAAGTTGGATCTTGAGTTCTTGTTATTTAGGGTGTATTGAACCCTTGTGAGTCAAGATTTTGGGTGTTGAAGTGGGTCTAACTCAGCCCCTAACAAGAAGAAAGTGTTTGTTGGTCTTGATTTTCTTGTCTAAATCATTGTCTAGTAAGGTTACTTCTTAATCTTTAATTTTTCTTTTGATTTTGATCCATAAAAATGGATGTTTGATTCTGGAAATGCAAGTTTATATGATGATAAGTTGTGTTTAAGAGCTTGGTATGGCATTGCATGTGATTGGTTAGAGTTAGGATTGATGTTTGGATAGGTTTTAGAGTAAATATTTGGGACTGTTTTGAAACAGTAGCAAAAACGTGTTATAGCAGAAATATTTTGGCTTGGAGCCTATGATTAAATTACATGTCTGGAAAGATATATGTCTTGGCATCATAGGATAGTTGGATGCCCAACCAACTCCTTGGGATGAGGGAGTTATGGTCAAAATAAGAAAATAGGTCAAATCTGGACCTATGATTAGAAAACGAGTTAAACTCCAAGTTTTTGCAATAAAAGGTTAGGTTTTAAAGATTGGGTCAGTGGTAGACATCTTAAGGAAGCTATATCATTTGGCCTCACCTTCATTGCTATCATGGTTTAGGAATTATGGCCATTTCCGTAAAGGGTAAAATTTTTGGAAACTTTCTGTTTTGGGTAACCAGGGGTAAAACAGTCTTTTCACATAGTTCTGAAACTTTGTAGATTATGAGTCTTACATTTTTGGAAACTAGACACAAAGATCTTTCCAGGAGTGAAAGCCTCACATTTAGAACATTTGTGAGCTAGGAGATATGAGTCCATGAAGTCGAGTTGAGTTTTTACGTCTAGTCTCAAAATTTAAAAACGTATAGTACACCTTGATAAAATAAAAATTGAAAGCCGAAACTTAGTAGGTGTTTATTTACCTATAAGACCAGATCATAAGTCATTTTGGGATTAAAAAGGATTTGGGGAAGTTCTAGTGGAATGCCATGCTTATCTCGGAAACACATCTCATGATTACTTGTTTAATTTTTACGTATTGCTTCTTTCTACGTACTAAGTCACGTCACGTCTTTTAGGAGGTGCTTAGGAGTGCTTCCCGCTCGTTCAAGAATCGTCATACTTCTGATTTAATTGTTCTCTCGGTGATTTCATAGCCTCGCCTTTCTACTTATAAATGTTTTTATAAACCCCGCGAGGGAGATGCCTGCTAGTTTTATAAATTGAACACAAGTGATTTTCGAATGCTGGACCAGATTGTGAACTAATTGCATAAGTACCTATTGCAGAAAGTCCCCCTAATTTCATGCACTGTTAATCACCTATGATGGGTGAGCTCTAGTACATTTAGTAGATCTATTGGGCTGTGACTGCCCTGTTTGGGGTTGTGACATCCATGGCGCGATCACCCCTAAAGGACATTTTGTATTGAGAATTTATTTAGGTATATTGCAATATTACCTAGTTGTGGGGCATGTGGTTACATATTTATAATATGTTGGTTAACGTTTCAGTGGCATGATCTTAATGCATTAGTGATTAAAACTTGTTTGATCCACAAGTTTTCGATGATTAAAAATACTTGTGTTCACCCTTTTATTTCATATAAACTCTATGGATTCACTCAACGTTTTCGTTGACTTTTTAGCATGTTTTATCTCAGGCAATCAGGGTTGATGGCTTGGAGTGGCGAATGGAGTCTAGCGCGAAATGTTTTGACTAAACTTTTTTTGGTTCCATTCATTAAAAACACTTTGTGTTATGATTTTAAAACTTATGTTATGATGTTGTATGGTGATGATCTTGTGGACAAATTTTCAACTCTGATCTTTCATGAATGGGACAATGTTATGTTTTAAACGTCTCTTTTGAGTCATTCTTTATATTCTTATGTTGTTGTGCTATGACTTAACACCCAAACTGTTGGTTCCGTTGCGTAATGAATTTAGGGGTGTTAAAGATTGGTATCAAGAGCTTAAGGTTATAGAGAACTAGGTCATTTTTCAAAAACCTAAACTATAACTTTCTTTTTTCTTCGCGCGCTAAGACTCCTCGTGGCCCTCGTCCAAGTCAAGCTTATGATTCCTATTTAAGTACTTATGCACGTTTCGGGTACATTGCTATTAAAATATTTATATGATAAGTATTATGATATATTAAGATCTATATCGATTATCATGCTTATTCGAAAAGCATTGAAATATTTTTTTTTGCTTTAATTACATAAAAATGTAATTCATATACATAACAAATATTATCATTCATATTTGGTTTATTATCGATCATCACGTTTGTTCATGGAGCATCGTCATGCATTTGCATATTTGCATAAGTTATTATTCATATATTTATATAGTGACCTTATGGAATTATTTTGCGTGATTTATAGATTATCATGGCAAACCTACCTCCTAATCATGTTGCGGATCTTCCCAAAGACGATCCAGAAGAGCAACCTGAACTCGCGCCCGAGCCCGACCATTTAAACGAATTTGCACCTCACCAAATTCCTCAACCAGAGGGTAACATGAATGGATGGATACTCAAAGATAATGAAGAAGAAGAAGAGGAAGAAGATCCAGAGATGGAAGAAGAAATGAAGGAAGAAAATGATGATGATGATGATGCTGAGGTCATCAACCCTTATGAGGAGGCTGATCCCCTCAACCTACCACCACCAGATTCAGACACCGAGTCCAAGGATACGACAGTTGCTCCTACTCCTGATGATCATGAGTAGGAGGCTAAGGCTAATACTGTTGGCACCATCACTAGGGTACCATACTCTGTGCGCCCATTCTCGGGTACCGTCTATGTGGGTAGTGGACCTTCTCGGCAGGTTTTTGCTCCTGGCCCTACAGGAAGGGATGTCAACACTCTACATCACCAGGTCAAGGGCCTTACTCAACAAATGTTTGACCGGGCTAACACTAAACACTCGAAAAGGCTCAGTGTGATGGATAAATATTTGGCAGAATTCGACACTGATTTAAGAAGTGAAATTAAGGGTCAACATGCACTCAGGCGGAATGTGTGTACGTTGGAAGATCAAGTTCGAGAGTTAGTGAAGGGAGACCGAGAAGAAAATAAGAAATTGAAGATGATGTTAGAATCTACTCAGAGGGATTTTGATCGCTTGTCATGGCACCACCATAATCTGAGACAGTGGTCCTTTGAGGTGCAGTGGCACCTACACCCATTCAGACATTATCGTGAAAGACCATATGTGGCACCTACTGCTCCAGTAGCTCCTGTTGATCGTGCTGACCCTGATGATCCTTCTCCCCGTCCTACTCGTCGTCCTCGACATGATGATCCCTATGTCATGGTTAGAGATGCTGCCACTAGAGATGAGGGCGATGATGTTGCTACTACTAGTGACCCACAGCCGTCACAGCCACCTGGATCCCCACATTATCATCTGTAGTGTAGGATCATTGTAGTCTCTTTATTTTGCTATCACTAAACCGGGCATGTCGGTTTATAGACTTGGTACTTATGATTGTAATGACTTTGGTCATGTTTTGGTAAAACAATGCAACCTTGTACTATCTTTTGTGATGGACGAAGAATTACTATCTTTGATTATCTATATGATGTGTTGTGATTTCTTTTGGGCTTTGATTGTTATACATGTGTGATTATTCTGTTTGCCTTGGAATTGATTGCTTATACATGTTATGGTTATACCATTGTATGAATACTCATTGAGTTTTCTTCATGATATGACAGAATCATGCCGCCAAGAGCAATGACCCAAGCCGCCATTGAGAAGCTTGTCTCTGATAGGGTGGCTGCAGCACTTGCTCAAGATCGTGCTACAAGAGGAAACACTAATGGAGCCGGCGGATCCGGCGGTAATACCGGGGGAAATGCTGGAGGCCAAGGTGGGGCACCACCTGCTCGTGAATGTACATACTCAAGTTTCATGAAATGTAACCCCACTAGTTTCCACGGGAACGAAGGTGCTGTTGAGTTATGCCGTTGGTTTGAGAAAACGGAAAGTGTTTTCAGCATCAGCGAATGTGCAGAGAGAAACAAGGTAAAGTTTGATGCGGCTACACTTCAGGGTCGAGCCCTGACATGGTGGAACTCTCAGGTCGCCACCTTGGGGCTTGAGGTGGCTAATGCAAAGTCTTGGAATGATATGAAAATAATGATGAGAGAAGAATTTTGTCCGCCAGAAGAGATACAAAGAATGGAAGTTGAACTGTGGAACTTAAGGGTGAAAGATTCCAATATATCTGCTTACACCCAAAGGTTCAATGAATTGGTCCTGCTATGCCCAGAAATGGTTCTGAGCAAAAAGAAGAAAGTGGAGGCATACTTACGTGGCTTGCCTGAAAACATTAAAGGAGAAACGACTTCTTCTAGACCTGTTGTTCTTAATGAAGCTGTCTGAATGGCTCATACCCTAATGGAGCAGAAGTTACAAGCCAAAGCTGAAAGAATTTACTGAGAGCAACAAGAGAAAGTGGGAGAGCAACAACAATTAGGGTGGCAACAACAACAATCAGGGTGGCAACAACAACAACAACCAGAGAAATTACCGGAACAACAACCGCCACAACCAGAACAACAATCAAAGACATGGGAATGCTAGGGCTCTGACCACTACTCAAAATGCGGGAGCAAACCAAACTGGGGTTGCTTCCAAATGTAACCGTTGTGGGCTATGTCATTTTGATCAGTACCCACCAAAGTGCTACAACGAAAAAAGGAGAAAATAAAGGAAGAAGAAAAGTGGATATCTAAGAGAGGAATACTTACGTTTGGCTTGCCTGAAAACATTTTAATGGAGAAAAGAAGAAAGAAAGCAGACAGAAGTAAGAAAAACCTTTATTCCAGACATAGTTGTTCTTAATGAGGTTCTATGTATTTCCGAAAATAGGTCATACCCTAATGGAACAAGATGTTACAAAGCCAAAGCTTAGTTGATTAAGAATTGAAAGCATATGGCTATGAGAGCAACAAGAGAGAATATGTGTTCCGGTGGAACAACAACAAAAACAACCAGATATAATATTACATGGTGGAATCATACACCGCTCCACTACCACCACAAAAACAAATATCAACAATGACAATTGGGTATTGATTAAGGGCTCTACCTATGTCCTCTACCTCCATAATGCCGGGTGAGCAAAAACATAATGGGGTTGGATCTCCTAATGTAACCGTTTTGTTAGGGATTATGTCATTTAGTCATCATCACTGGTTCGCACGCCAGTGTCTGCACTACCAACAGAAGTGAACAATTGTGGAAAAGAGAAAAAGGGAATAAACAAAATGAGATGGACACAAGGAAGAGAAAAGACTGCAAGAAGCCTTCAAAGATTATGCTTCTTGTTTTGTTTGGTACTCATATGCGATTCGATTATCGAGCTTAGGTAAGTTTGTTAGGATTGCTGTGTATGACGAGAAACGTCCACAAAGATGCAATGCTTATGCCAAGCAGAGAGTGAGATCGACATGGTTTCGGAATCCCGGTGCTAATTAGTGGACCCTCTTCAGCGGAGGTCAAGCAGTTATTTTTTATCGTCAGTCCGTGAATGGTCTCCGAACTCAAACCATTGGGGCCGTCCGAGCCGAATGTCGATTGACTGGTATGTTTCTTATTGAATACATCGTTTATGTTACAAATACTGTTTGATTCCTCGGTTCGGATAAACGGATAAAAGTTTTGTCAGGATGTTAATGACTAGCCATTACTAGATATGAAACAGCCAAAATTATAATACTATCTTATGAGCGAAAACTAGCCCGACGGAAAAAAGTAAAAAAAAAAATAAAAGTTGGTTACTGCACCAACACTGTTATGAAGGGTTGTACTCTGATATTGTACTCTCGACCACTTTGATTTTGACTTTGATATCATGCCCAATAGATCTTGGGTTAAGTTTCGATTGTTTTAACTTATGAGAATGGTATCGGTTGGTAGGAACTCGCATGATTGCCGTAATTCGTTAATCCCTTGTTTCTTAGCATTGTTCATTGTGTCGGTTAGTAGGAGGATACTTTGCCTTACAAGAACAAGACCATTAGTTGTAAGGGGGATAGTGGTGCGTTCACGATGGAAATGATAATCCCTCCCCCCCCTTTGCTCCATGCATCAAAAGCAGGAAAGGAACAATGAGGAAGAAAAAATCAGAAATAGATTTAAGAATGGGGTGTGAGGGTTATGGAGTGTATCACAGAGTTTAGTCAAGTTGTTCTTTAGATTAGTTGTTCTTAGACTCATAGTGACAGAGCGAAAGAATAAGATAAAAGTCAAAAGATAATAGTTTTCTGTCTGTTAAACGTTTTGCTTAGTGATTTCGTTTTATTAAACTTTCAATTGAGGTGTTTCCGAATGATTTACCTGGATGAGAGGAACTACTCCCATACACAACCACCTCGATCTAAAGTTTGAATTAGAATTTAGCTTTGTGCCCCGGACAGCCGCAAAGCCGCCAAGCAGACCAAAGCATGCACAGCAAATAATGTGTAAGCCGAACCTTTCTTTGTAGGCGAGTCTTGCACAAATACGTTTTTGGAACTTGTCTGATTTGCACGAACAGATAAAATTGTAAGATCGATTGATAGGGTAAGATTAATTACTTAGAGAAAGGGTTATTTACTCCGAGCTCTTCACTCTTAGGAGCTGAGCTTCCAAGTGTTGTTTCTATGTTATAGTCAAGAAGGATAGGTCATTTTCGTATTACTTTTCTTAATGTTGCTTATATATTTCGTAAGAGCTAAATACTGTTTTGACCAGTCTAGAATAGCGGTATACTCTCCTCTTGATTGGGATATTGATGAACCACCTAAATGTTTGATTCATTTTAAGGTTTTCTAGCGTATTTACTCCAAAAAAAGATTGTATTAGCTGTGTATGGTTATCACCAACTTCAACGTATTTAAGTAGAATGTAGAAGAGATACCATATAGCTTTATTCGGACTTGATTCGGTCAATCATGAATTTCCTTGTATTAGTGATACGTTTGGTACTAACCAAAACTTGCTTCCTGCGTATCATGGTGGATTTAAATGCTTTCAGTTGTGTTGACAAGCTCTTTTCTCGATTAATTTAGTTGTATCGTTATTCATGATGGCAGTTACTAATCTACTCCCAGAATAAGAAAAGCATATGAAAAACATTTGAACAGCATCATTTAGTGTTACTCAGGAAACAGTAGCATATTTGTACCGTCAAATTCTCGAAGTGCGAGTTCATGTCTTGAAGTACTTGGTGGTGTTTGGTCTCAATTTATCCGCGTCACGGGTGTGGGAATCAACATTATAGTATTCATGGGGATATAAGAAGAAGAGATGATGGCCTCCTTTCCCGAAATAAGTGGTCTTTGTGCCAACCGACAAATCGACAGAAGGGTAAGACAAATTTTGGGTTGGTTTTATTGTTTTACGTGTTTTAACGGATATTACCGAAGAAAAGATTCATCCGGGGTTTTTCAGTTAAATTAAAAGCCTATAAATATTGACCCAGGAAGAAAGCAACAAAAACGTTTTTATGCATTGGGTACGGAAGAAGATGAAGCGATTCCAGACTTCTTGTAGCATAAAGTTATGCTCCACACTCCTATCCTAGCTTTGCCTGAAGGAACTAGAAACTTCGTTGTTATACTGCGAGCGTTTTGCACAAGGGTTATGGTGTTGTTTTGTATGTAGAAGGAAAAGTTATAGCGCTATGCCTCTCGACATAACTGAAGAAGCCATGAGGGAAAAAACTTATGCATGACCCTATGATTTAGAACTGTGGCGCCTGTAGTGTTTGCACTTAGACTATAGAGACATTTATTTGTATTGGTAATTGTAGTAATGGCGTACACAGTATCAATAGAGTTAACTAGTACATCTCTGGTTCATGGATCAACAATGAAGACTAGCAATGCATAAATGGATGGAACCATTTTGAAGTGACTATGATTGTGAAATCGTTACCATCATTTACGTAAGGCCAATGTTGTGGCCGCACGCCCTGAGTCGAATTCTGGACAAGAGAAAACCAATTATAGTCGTTAGATCTTTCCGGTAATGACGGTACACCACCCAATTTCATGAGAGAATACTCAACTGCTCAGACTGAGGCGATAAAAAGAAGGAAAATGTGAAAGCCAAAATTCTAGGAAGGCTGATTCAAGCAGATATTTTGAGACCAATTCTGATGAATCCACATGCTTTGAAGGTGAATATTTGTTACGTTGTTTGGAGGGATTACGAGATTATGATCATTCATGAATCAAATTGTGCTAAAATCTAAATATTCCCATTCACCCGAGGGTCAGACTAGATGTACAAGACTTTAAAGAAGTTCTTAGATTGCCGTTCTCTGTGGGAACTTGAAAGTTGAGATCGCCAACTATGTTGAAGTATTATCAATTCCATTTGTCATTTGCGTATACTCCCTAATATCCATCCGTGTTGTGTTTGTTAGGAGATCTAACATAGTTGGCAGATCTCAGCTTTAATGGTTCCGGCCACCATAGAAATTCTTTAGGTCTTGGTACATTCTTGTCTGACACCGGGTGAAATGGAATATTTAGGATTCTGTGCGATCATGCATGAATCAAATCTCGTAATCCCCAAAACAACGGTAAACAAATTCACCCTTCAAGCATGGATTCCAATACAGTATTGGTCTTAAAAATATCGGCTTGATCAGCCTTTCTGATTTTGGGAATTTCAACTTTTCCTCTTTTATCGCCTCAGTCTGAGCATTATGAGTATTCTACTCATGTAATTGGTGTGTACGTCATTACCAAGATCTTAACCATTTTTGTTCTCTGTCCTTTCGAATCCAGGGCGACTCGGCCACATTACATTGGCTTACCAAGATGGGGTACGGATTTCGACATATCATAGTCACTCAAAAGTTCCATCACATTGCAGACTGTATCATGTTGAGTTCCTTTGCATTCCAGAATGTACTGTAGTTGACTCTTATGTTTCTGGTACACAGTACCTTTAGTACCAATACAAATTAAATGTCTTCTATAGCTCCTTTGTGCAAACACATTACAGGCCAGTTATAATATCATGAGGTAGTAGTTTTCCTCATGATTCTCAGTTGTCAGAGAGGCATACGCTATTACCTTTTAATTTTATTACATCAAAAAACTCCATAACCCTTGTGCAAAGCATCGCAGCTATAAAATCGAGTTCTTTAGTTCCTTCCCAGGACACAAATGCTAGGATAGGAGTGGTGCATATCTTATGCTTCAAAGTCTGGAAACGACTTCATCTTCTTCGTACCCTATTATACTTTTTGTTCTTCTGGGTCATTTTTGTTAGAGCTTGGATTTAAAACGAAAAAACCCTCGATGAATCTTCGGTAATAATCCGGTTAAACCAAAATTGTCTTACCTTCTGTCGCTGTTGCCGTGCAGACCTATTTTCAGGATAGCCTCAACCTTAGCAGGATCCACGTGAATACCTCTTTATTGATTGATCACGTGACCGTGTAAGATGTCCGACTCTAGCAGTATCGCACTACCGCAGAATTTGTTCGTACAATTGATCTTTCTTGGTTAACTCTAAAATGATCTTCAAATGTTTTTTGTATGCTTTTCTTTATTCTCTAATTGGGTAGATAGTTATGTCATCATATGGGATACGTTCACAAATTTATCGAGTATGGCTTCGCCACACCTGATTTCATTAATCCTTGATACCGCAGGAGCGTTGAGTTAGACCAAACGACATTACTATGATACTTAATAGTGACCGTATTCTAAGTCGAAAAGCATATAATGGGGATATCTTTTCTCTAATTCGGAAGTTGTGATAACCAGACAGCAAAGTGTAAATCCTTTTTGATGTAATTCGACTAGATACCTTTTAAAGTTGTTCTATCAGTGTCATCAATCCCTCGGTTGTGGATTCCGTAATTCTTGTCTCGGTACATAACTTTTTTAGCTCACGATAAATTGATTGCCACTACGAAAAGGAACTATCCTTCTTCTTAACGAAACTAAACATGGAGCTCCCTAAGATTGATGAGCTGGGTAATTAAACCCTTTCTATAGTAATTCATTCATTTGATATGACAATTCTTTCATTACAGACACAGTGCCAAAACGGTATGGTGCACGCGCGAAGTTGCGGCTCGGGCACAAGCTTATTCCACTAAATTCAATTATCGTGGTGGTGGGAGTCCTGAGTAATCATCGGAAAACACCTCAGGAATGTCTACGAATACACTAGAACTGTCTTACAACTTTTTCTTGACGGTTCTTTCTCTGTACTTGAGACTAAGACAAACTGGGGGGAATCCCCCCCTTTCATATCTATTTTATTGCTGTGATGCAGGATTTCACTTTCAATGTGACGCACCACTATCCCCTTAACAACTTTGTCTTGTTCTTGTAAGGAACATGTACCTCCTTATTACCACACTCAGATGACGGCTCGTGTTCTACCAACCAATCAATTCCATAAATTTTCACATCGTACAAGTACCCATATCTATGGATGATATCAATGCAAATAAGTGGTCGAGTAAATTCAGAGTACAACCCTTAATAACAGTGTGGTGCATACCACTTTTCCGTCAGGCTAGTTCGCACTTACATAACTAGTATTATTTTGGCTGCGTTTCATATCTAGTAAAATGGCTATAGTCTACATCAACTAAACTTTTATACTGCTCCCTTGAATCAAACAGTATTGTAACATAACGATTATTCATAAGAATCTATACCAGTCACGGGGACATTAGTCTCTTTTTTTTCCATGGGCCCTGGTGTGTTCGGCATCTACGATGGACATACGCTTGACTCGCACACGTTTCCACCTTGTCGATCAGCTTTCTTTGGGCATGCATTGCTCTTGTGGCCTCTCTCACCACATTCATAACAAACTACAGCTGATCGAGCATTGGTACCAGAAGCCACATTCCTGCTTTTGCAGTCCTTTTCCTTGTGTCCCATTTTCCCACAATTGTTGCACTTTGGTGGGCACTGATCAAAATGACATATCCCACAACGGTTACATTTGGAAGCAACCCCAGTTTGGTTTGCTCCCGCATTTTGAGTAGTGGTCAGAGCCCTAGCATTCCCATGTCTTTGATTGTTGTTCTGGTTGTGGCGGTTGTTGTTCCGGTAATTTCTCCGGTTGTTGTTGTTGTTGCCACCCTGATTGTTGTTGCTCTCCCACTTTCTCTTGTTGCTCTCAGCAATTCTTTCAGCTTTGGCTTGTAACTTCTGTTCCATTAGGGTATGAGCCATTCGGACAGCCTCATTAAGAACAACAGGTCTGGAAGAAGTTGTTTCTCCTTTAATGTTTTCAGGCAAGCCACGTAGGTATGCCTCCACTTTCTTCTTTTTGCTCGGAACCATTTCTGGGCATAGCAGGACCAATTCATTGAACCTTTGGGTGTAAGCAGATATATTGGAATCTTTCACCCTCAAGTTCCACAGTTCAACTTCCATTCTTTGTATCTCTTCTGGCGGACAAAATTCTTCTCTCATCATTATTTTCATATCATTCCAAGACTTTGCATTAGCCACCTCAAGCCCCAATGTGGCGACCTGCGAGTTCCACCATGTCAGGGCTCGACCCTGAAGTATAGCTGCAGCAAACTTTACCTTGTTTCTCTCTGCACATTCGCTGATGCTGAAAACACTTTCGGTTTTCTGGAACCAACGGCTCAACTCAACAGCACCTTCGTTTCCGTGGAAACTAGTGGGGTTACATTTCATGAAACTTGCGTATGTACATTCATGAGCAGGTGGTGCCCCACCTTGGCCTCTAGCATTTCCCCCGATATTACCGCCGGGTCCGCCGGCTCCATTTGTGTTTCCTCTTGTAGCACGATCTTGAGCAAGTGCTGCAGCCACCCTATCAGAGACAAGCTTCTCAATGGCGGCTTGGGTCATTGCTCTTGGCGGCATGATTCTATCATATCATGAAGAAAACTCAATGAGTATTCATACAATGGTATAACCATAACATGTATAAGCAATCAATTCCAAGGCAAACAGAATATTACACTATTATAAACATCAAGCCCAAAAGAGATACACAACCACATCATATAGATAATCAAGGATAGTAATTCTTTGTCCATCATAAAAGATAGTACAAGGTTGTATTGTTTTACCAAAACATGACCAAAGTCATTACAATCATAAGTACCAAGTCTATAAACCGACATGCCCGGTTTAGTGATAGCAAAATAAAGAGACTACAATGATCCTACACTACAGATGATAATGTGGGGATCCAGGTGGCTGTGACGGCTGTGGGTCACTAGTAGTAGCAGCATCATCGCCCTCATCTCTAGCGGCAGCATCTCTAACCATGACATAGGGATCATCGTGTCGAGGACGACGAGTAGGACGGGGAGAAGGATCATCAGGGTCAGCACGATCAACATGAGCCACTGGAGCAGTAGGTGCCACATATGGTCTTTCACGATAATGTCTGAACGGGTGTAGGTGCCACTGAACCTCAAAGGACCACTGTCTCAGATTATGGTGGTGCCATGACAAGCGATCAAAATCCCTCTGAGTAGATTCTAACATCATCTTCAATTTCTTATTTTCTTCTCGGTCTCCCTTCACTAACTCTCGAACTTGATCTTCCAACGTACACACACTCCGCCTGAGTGCATGTTGACCCTTAATTTCACTTCTTAAATCAGTGTCGAATTCTGCCAAATATTTATCCATCACACTGAGCCTTTTCAGGGTTGAGTGTTCAGTGTTAGCCCGGTCAAACATTTGTTGAGTAAGGCCCTTGACCTGGCGATGTAGAGTGTTGACATCCCTTCCTGTAGGGCCAGGAGCAAAAACCTGCCGAGAAGGTCCACTACCCACATAGACGGTACCCGAGAATGGGCGCACAGAGTATGGTACCCTAGTGATGGTACCAACAGTATCAGCCTCAGCCTCCTGCTCATGATCATCAGGAGTAGGAGCAACTGCCATATCCTCGGACTCGGTGTCTGAATCTGGTGGTGGTAGGTTGAGGGGATCAGCCTCCTCATAAGGGTTGATGACCTCAGCATCATCATCATCATCATTTTCTTCCTCCATTTCTTCTTCCATCTCTGGATCTTCTTCCTCTTCTTCTTCTTCATCATCTTCGAGTATCCATCCATTCATGTTACCCTCTGGTTGAGGATTTTGGTGAAGTGCAAATCCATTTAAATGGTCGGGCTCGGGCGCGAGTTCAGGTTGCTCTTCCGGATCGTCTTCGGGAAGATCCGCAACATGATTAGGAGGAGGTAGGTTTGCCATGATAATCTGTAAATCACGCAAAAATAATTACATAAGGTCACTATATATAAAAAAATATTATATGAATAATAACTTATGCAAATATGCAAATGCATGACGATGCTCCATGAACGAACGTGATGATCGATAATAAACCAAATATGAATGATAATATTTGTTATGTATATGAATTACATTTTTATGTAATTAAAGCAAATAATTTTTCAATGCTTTTTGAATAAGCATGATAATCGATATATATCTTAATATATCATAATATTTATCATATAAATATTTTAATAGCAATGCACCCGAAACGTGCATAAGTACTTAAATAGGAATCATAAGCTTGACTTGGACGAGGGCCACGAGGAGTCTTAGCGCGCAAAAGAAAAAAAAAGTTATAGTTTAGGTTTTTGAAAAACGACCTAGTTCTCTATAACCTTAAGCTCTTGATACCAATCTTTAACACCCCCAAATTCATTACGCAGCGAAACCAACAGTTTGGGTCCACCCCCTGGCCCCAACCAGCCCCAACACTATTCCCTCTTCAAACAGCCCTCAGAACCAAATCAAAACACACAACTCCAACCACAAAAAACACAGACAAAACTCATACAAAAACAATAGCTAACAGCATCATACAAAAAAAACACCACAAAACAGAACAAACCAACAAGGCCCAGAATCACCAACAACAAACAATCCCCCCAAAACTTACCCCCCCACTACCAAACACCCCGACTCCGCCCATACACACCGATCACCCAACAATACATAACCACCACAAAACCACCTACCAAACCAATAAGGGCAACAGAACACAATATCACCCAAAACAAACCCGACACGACATGACACTGAACTTCATACAACCAACGCCACCCCCCATCCTGTCACCCCCCGCTCCCCCCCCTGCCCTCCCATCCTGAAGCTCCCCCCTTCCCTCACCCCCCTCCCCAACCGACCCCGCCCACCGCCCCCCACCTTACCACTTCCCACACACCGCCCCCCCCCATTCCCCCCCCCCCCCCCCCCACGCCCCCGCTCCCACGCCCCCCGCCCTACCCCACCTACCACCCACCAAACCACAAACCACCCCACCCACCCCCACACACCCCCAACAACTAACCAATCCACCAGTGCAAACAAAACAGTACAAAAGACATTCAGTCAAAACAAATAAAAACAAAAAGACCCAAACAACAAACGATCAAGCTACCACACAAACAGCCCGTCACACACTACACGTGAACACCAATCAACACCCAACACAGACCTACCACAACAAATCAAAACAGCAACAAAACCACTCAAACAAAATCAATCACACAAACCAAATAACCCATAAACAAAACCACAACCCACAACCTCACAGCCCGGGAATACCACACGCCCACCCCACCCCCCACCCCTACCTACTCAAACCCCCCCCAACCGCCCACAACCTACCAAGCGCCAACCACCCCCCCTCACTCCACACGGCTCCCCCCAATTCCACCACACCACAACAATCAAACACTCATCACCCCACATCACAAAAGCGCCACAGACCTGACACCTACAAACACAAAATCCCACGCAAATGACAAACATAGAGAAAAAGCAACATAAACATCACGACTCCCCAACAAAACAACAACAACAAAACCAAAAGAAGAAATGCCCCCCACACCATCCCCCTTGCCGGCCTGCCTCAATCAATATGTCAATCACAATCAAAAACAACAACCCGCAAACAAAACAAGTCACAAAAATACAGCACGAACCAAAACAAGATCAAATCAAAGATAAAAGAAAAGAGCATACCCCCCCCACCACTTACCCCACACCAACTTACCCACCACTCCCGCCCCCTTCACTATCCCCGCCGTGTCCCACCCACAAACAGCACCAAATCACTCAAAAACCAAAACCAAACTCACCAAATGCACCACCTGACCCCCCGCCCCACCAACACACCCCCCACCAGACCCCCCACAGACCCACCCCACATAACCCCCCGACGACGCCCACCCGCCACCAACACCACGAAGCACAAACCACAACAGTCCAACACAACGCAAACCAGTCGCCCCCCGCCTGCGACCGACCCCCCCTATCCCACCCGCCCCCGGGCCCCATCCCGCCCCCCCATAGACGCGACCCCGCCCCTCCTCCACCTGCCCCTCCCCACACCTCCCCCTCTACCCCACCCCCGCCGCCACCCCCGCCCGGCCCGTTCCCCCACTCCCTCTACACCCCCCCCCAGGTCCCCTCACCCCCCCCTCCCACCCCCCCCCTCTCCTGCCACCCCCGCCGACCCTCGGACCCCCATAACCACAAACCCAACCCGTCACTTCCCCCACCCCCCCCTCCCTCTGTTCCCCCAACCCCCCCCGCCCTTCACCCACCGTACACCCCTCAACACACAAACCCCCTCCCCCGCACCCGACACCACCCAAACCACTCCCCCCAACCCCCACCCCCCACCCACCCCACCCCGCCCTACACCCCGCCAACAACCCCCCCCCCCCCCGTTCCCCACGGCTGATAGTAATTCTTCGTCCATCACAAAAGATAGTACAAGGTTGCATTGTTTTAACAAAACATGACCAAAGTCATTACGATCTTAAGTACCAAGTCTATAAACCGACATGCCCGGTTTAGTGATAGAAAAATAAAGAGACTACAATGATCCTACACTACAGATGATAATGTTGGGATCTAGGTGGCTGTGACGGCTATGGGTCACTAGTAGTAGCAGCATCATCGCCCTCATCTCTAGCGGTAGCATCTCTAACCATGACATAGGGATCATCGTGTCGAGGACGACGAGTAGGACAGGGAGAAGGATCATCAGGGTTAGCACGATCAACATGAGCTACTGGAGCAGTAGGTGCCACATATGGTCTTTTACGATAATGTCTGAACGGGTGTAGGTGCCACTAAACCTCAAAGGACCACTGTCTTAGATTGTGGTGGTGCCATGATAAGCGATCAAAATCCCTTTGAGTAGATTCTAACATCGTCTTCAATTTCTTATTTTCTTCTTGGTCTCCCTTCCCTAACTCTCAAACTTGATCTTCTAACGTACACACACTCCGTCGGAGTGCATGTTGACCCTTAATTTCACCCCTTAAATCAGTGTCGAATTCTGCCAAATATTTATCCATCACACTGAGCCTTTTCAGGGTTGAGTGTTCAGTGTTAGCCCGGTCAACCATTTCTTGTGTAAGACCCTTGACCTGGCGATGTAGAGTGTTGACATCCCTTCTTGTAGGGCCAGGAGCAAAAACCTGCCGAGAAGGTCCACTACCCACATAGACGGTACCCAGGAATGGATGCACAGAATATGGTACCATAATGATGGTACCAACAGTATCAGCCTCAGCCTCCTGCTCATGATCATCAGGAGTAGGAGCAACTCCCATATCCTCGGACTAGATGTCTGAATCTGGTGGTGGTAGGTTGAGGGGATCAGCCTCCTCATAAGGGTTAATGACTTTAGCATCATCATCATCATTATTTTCTTCCTCCATTTCTTCTTCCATCTCTGGATCTTCTTCCTCTTCTTTTTCTTCATCATCTTTGAGTATCCATCCATTCATGTTACCCTCTGGTTGAGGATTTTGGTGAAGTGCAAATCCATTTAAATGGTCGGGCTCGGGTGCGAGTTCAGGTTGCTCTTCCGGATCGTCTTCGAGAAGATCTGCAACATGATTAGGAGGAGGTAGGTTTGCCATAATAATCTGTAAATCACGCAAAATAATTACATAAGGTCACTATATAAAAAAACTATTATATGAATAATAACTTATACAAATATGCAATTGCATGACGATGCTCTATGAACGAACGTGATGATCGATAATAAACCAAATATGAATGATAATATTTGTTATGTATATGAATTACATTTTTATGTAAATAAAGCAAATAATTTTTCAATGCTTTTTGAATAAGCATGGTAATCGATATATATCTTAATATATCATAATATTTATCATATAAATATTTTAATAGCAATGCACCCAAAACGTGCATAAGTACTTAAATAGGAATCATAAGCTTGACTTGGACGAGGGCCACGAGGAGTCTTAGCGCGCGAAAGAAAAAAAAACTTTGTACTAGGCGAATTATACACTTTGTACTGGGCGAATTATACACTTTGTACTAGGCGAATTATACACTTGAAGTTGGGCGATTTATACCATTTTCTGTTCAACTAGGCGAATTATACCATTTTTAGTAAAATTTACCGAATTTCATTTTCGGTACACTCAGAAAATCAAATTTAGTGAACCATTTTTGGCAAAATCAGAATTTACCAAAAATCAATTTCGGTTAAGTCAAATTCGGTGAAACTCAAGTTGGACTTTTATTGTAACACCTCATTTGGACTTCAAAGAAACGTAAACAAACAATAATCTCCAACTTAACAACAACATCATATTTCACGGTTTCTTCTTGATTTAGTAAAATCCCACGAAAGCCTCACTTCTTTTCTAGTTTAATCAAGACTTGTAAAATCCAGTGAACTAGAATTCCATAACAAACCACAACTCAATCACTTCATAAAACTTAAGATTCGATATCCATTCATAACAACATCAAAATGTCAAATACCAATAACAACTTGCAAACTTAAACATCAAATGCTCTTCACAATGCCATCATGG